>CAUZXS010001190.1:27500-88244 GCA_963585895.1 Sepioteuthis lessoniana | reverse complement strand
GAGAATGAAAGTGAAAAAGGGTAGGTGAGAGAGACAAAATTTTGAAAATTTTGAATTCTTGTGATATGTCATTTGTGAAGGACTCAGCATGAAATCACGACGAACTCCTGTGACATGGAGTAATTTGAATTTTATTTGAGTCACAAGATAGGAATGCTAAAATTCAACTCAGTCTTTTCGCTTGTTTTGCAGTCTGCAAAGTCTGGAAACATACGCAAACAGAGACTTATTTATTTAAAAGATAAACGCGTGAACGTCTGTCCTTGAGTGCCAGATTGCTCCCTACAACTTTCTTAAAACCTGTGTGTAACTCCCGACTCCTATAAGTATAATACTAAGTATGTATATATACATACTATGTATGCATGTATTTTCCAACCCCTTCGCACGGACAGGACGTGACACAAGGTCAATTTTTCAGCGGAGTTTATCAGGCTTTAAATCAGAGTTTTCCTTCTTCTAGACTGGTTGCTAAAAAAACAAGTCTGTCCAACTATTTACTCAATAAGTGGATTCATAACTTCCCCCAGGATATTAGTGCTATGTAAAATGCAATCAATATATATATATATATATATATATATATATATATATATATCTTAAAGAACGCCACAAAAAATTCAAAGATGAATGAACAATAAATGGGATTCCATAACCACAAAGCATAAAATAATCCTTGACAGGTTACTACAGTTAAAATCGATCAATAAATCAATCATTGCAAGTTTACGTTGTGTGAATGTATCCTAGCCTTTCGCCACGAGTAGGAAGTGACACAAGGTCAGTTTTTAAAACGGGGTACACCTGACTGAAATTCAGAGTTTATCTTCAAGACCCATTGCCATACCAAGGAGAAAAAAAAAACTAATCTACCCAACTATTTACCCCTAGCTGGTAGAGAATAGATTGATTCATGCCTTTTCTAAGGGTATTAGTTGGCTTAGTGGGTAAAATGTTCACGAATGGTCCGGGAAGACCGGGGTTCAATCTTAGGTCGAGTTATACCAAAGACTCAAAAAAAAACGGTACTTAATACCTCCTTGCTTAACACTCAGTATTCTATAGGGATGGATCAAGGATAAGTGGAACAATCAAGGGAAAAGAGTAGCGCCCTCTCCTACATCTCATTGCTGTAGCTATTGAAAAAGGAGCCTTCAAGTTGCCCACATCTGTGAACGACACATCCTCCCCGCGCGCGTGTTAACACCTGCGCTCAAGTTTGCACCTAACTAACCCATGTGCTGAGCCGAAAGGTCCTCAACCTAACTAAACCCAAAGGCAAGATATATAAAACGAAATCCCTCGGCCATTATATTACAGAGCGATTGCTGTACTAAAGCTTAAAAATCCAAGTCTATTCCTCTATTTAGCTATAAGAGAAGTAATAGATTCATGCCTTTCACAAATGTATTACAGCAAAGTAAAATGCATACAGTATTATCCAGAATTTGAACTTAACTCGCTGAGTCCATTTCTTACACCACGCACTGTGTTTAAATAGAGGCCAATGGATCTATGAGTGGGGGCGTCAATATTTGATTGTTTGTCTCTGTGTGCAAATGAAACTTAGTCGTCATGGTTACTAAAAGATCTCTAAACCATAATTGTAGCATATTTTTTTTTATCAACGTAAGTCGTTTCGTGAGAATTTTTCAGAGGAAACTTATTCCGCGCGCTTTAGAATCAAGGAAGATGACCTGCGGCCAGAAATTCTAGAAATGTCCACGCTTTTATTTTCATAAAAACGTGGAAAACATCCATTCTTCAGATAATCGTTTCTTTCTTTCTTTCTTTCTTTCTATTTGTTATATATCCATCCCAGTCTATCCATATCAATCTATCTATCTATCTATCTACAGGGTTCGGAAGCAAAATGTGGAATAATTTTTAAAAGGTTTTATTAGTTCAATTTTTTGGGAAAAAATGCGATAAATCTAAATTTTCATGATTAGCTCTATTATTCAAACAATTTTTTAGATTAAAATTCCGCCCAATTAGAGTGAGCAAGAAAAGAAACGACAAAAAAATCTATGATTTTTTTGTCGTTGAAACCAAGTCAAAATTTTTTCGAAATAATTGGAGTTTCTTTGTCACAAAGCAAAGAAATTTTTTAAAAAAGAAAAAAAGCTTTTTAAGGAAAAGGGGAGTTGAGGATGGAACAAAAAACGTAAAGAAGGCTTTTTAACTGCTCTTGTTGCTACGGCGATTAAGAAGGACCCCCACAAGGTCAATAAGAAAGCATGCTAATAAATTGAAAGCCCACGAGAAAATAGTGAGGACAGCAATTAAACAAGATTTAAGCCCAGATCTTAACCCCCTTGATTACGCTCTATGGGGCGTTTTAGAAAACAAAACAAATGCAACTTCTCATCGAAATATTGGTTCGTTTAAGACTGCTATTGAGGAATGGAATAAAGTGTCTGACATATTTATTTTTTGACGGCATGCAAATCGTTTCCAAAGCGTGTTGATACAATAATTGAAAAAAAATGGTGGTCATATTGAGTAAATTTATTGTTTTGTGTCTATCTTCTTATTTCGTTGTTTATTTTTTTAGATTAAAATTAAACTTGTTTTATGATAGAGTCGTTTTATTATCATACTCGAATATTCCTAATTTTGCTTCGGCACCCTGTACCTATCGGTGTCTTCTCATTTAAAGATGAGTGATGTGTTTTTGGAGGCGCTTGTAATATAACGGTTATCGACGTTGGTACCGGACTTGGCTACCTAAGTTCCAATTCTGGACGAGACAGCATTTCACATAGCGCTAATATCCCTAATTTTACGTTTGACTAGGGTCGTTAACATTTGTATGGCAACCAGTCAAGGAGAAGGAAAACTCTAAATTCAAAGTTGTTGGGATAGGCTCCATCAATCTATTCCTACCCAAGATTCGTTACATCAATTGATTGGTTTGGTTTGGTCTAGTGTTAGGGCATATCAACTATTGTTGGTTATTTAATGCCAAATCCTGAATTCTACATATATATCAAATATTTGATTTGAAAACAGATTTTTGATACACACAGTCAAACAATTCAATTTAGCTTAAGTCAACAAAGTTAATTGGTTCCAAGCATTGTTACCTTTCACTAACAATTCAACTAGACATCTGTCTTTTGTTTACATACAGTTAAGTGATTTAACAGTTCTATTTCTAACCATTCAGTTTTACATATTTGCACACAGTTTAAATGTGAAACAGTTTTATTTGACCCATAGATAAGACCCTATCAGTTACTACCACTCCAAGCCAGAGCGGGCCAGGAATAATGGCCATGAAGAGATACTTCGCATTCATCAAAGTTACAGTATTACTGGAATCTTACCATGAGATTGTTTAATGTCATATCCTGGACACTCGTTGGGGAGGGGTCTTGCCTCTCTGCAGAGATGCAGTCAGCGTATTTTACAGCCGACTGGGCAGTACATGAGTTGTGCCCCCACAACTAAACACCAGTTTACGCGACCAGTGAGAGACAGTGAATGAGATGTGCTTTTGCTACACGACAATGCAAGAACTCAGTGTAGCTAAAAAACGAGACAAGCAATCACGGCTCATGGGTGAGAAAAATTGCCTCATCTCTCTCTCTCTCTCTCTCTCTCTCTCTCTCACACACACACACACACACACACACACACACAAAGTTCTTACTTGGAATCTTCAGACATTCATCTGTTTAGTTCAATCGAGGAGGCATGTAAAGAATAGCGGTTCTCCAATGATAACGAAGTGAAAGATGCAACTTGCACATAGCTAAGAAAGAAACTCCAAAGCTTCAAATGTGGAATATCACGAGTGAAAAAGAAGGGTACAAGGTTGATTGGTTGGTTGGTTGATTTTTATAGCATATCAAACCTTGTGGGTTATTTTATACCGAATCCTGTTTATACATATATACATATTGAATATATGGTTTGTTTGCGAGTAGTTTGCAGGAAACATTTTTAAACAAGCCAGAGCTCGTTTTTTTGCACAAAGTTAAATAGTTTCAAGTATTGCTATCTAACATAAACAGTTTAACACCAGTCATTTGTTTGCACACAATTAAATGATTAAAAAATTCTATTTGATCCATAAATAGATAGATACAAATAGATACTACCACTCTAGGTCAGAGTGAACCTGGGAGTAATAGCAATGAAAAGGTACTACACATTCCCCAAAGCTCCAGGAATGAAACCTCATCATCAGATTGTTTAGTGTCATATCAAGGACACTCGTAAGGTACAATGCTGAAAAATAGATGTAGAATCCTTAGAAATTTATATTCATTTCGGTCAGTGTATTTTGACTGTTAAGTCTCTTGTAATTATAAAAGAACAGACATTACTTTTTTACGGATGCATATATAATATCTGAAGAAAATATTGTGATTTTTAAAAATTTAATGAATGATGTTAAATTGGTCTTCAAAACCGCTGAAGTTGTTCATAGAATTTGGAAAATGGAAGGAAATGAAGATTTGTATCGTAGAGAAAGACAACAACGCTGATGTATAAAAATATAATCTTCTTTTCTTTCTTTTTATCACCCAAAATGGACCTATGGGTAGAGTGAGATAGTGTCGGAGACAACTGAGATGCACACACGCGGGAGTCGACGGTACGGTTCTTCCGTGAAACCTCTCTGTCTTTCTACTTCGTTCAAGTTGAAATCTTCCTTGCTTTATATAATTTTTCGAACGCCCACGCAAATCCTCGTGATCAAACCTCTCGCCTACATGTTGCACGTAGACACGC
The DNA here is from genome assembly GCA_963585895.1 of Sepioteuthis lessoniana. Lineage (NCBI taxonomy): Eukaryota > Metazoa > Mollusca > Cephalopoda > Myopsida > Loliginidae > Sepioteuthis > Sepioteuthis lessoniana. The sequence goes on along the minus strand of CAUZXS010001190.1, from coordinate 83,498 downwards.
TTCCTTCTGGCAATTTATGTGGCACTTTCGCTGGGGAACAACCTGCATCCTGTTTACTTTTGAAAACAGGTGTACTTTCTGTTATGCCCCGCACGCAACTTATACGGCGTATCAAAGGGATCTTCTGGTTAATATCCAACGAAGTAATATCAAACCGAACTGCCCGAAAACTGAATTTCCAGTGTGATATTCATAAGAAAGGGATCATTTAAAACACAGATGGAAAGTTTAAAGTTTCAGTTACTAGTGTATATGAAATCAGCATATCTATTTGTTTATTTACTGTTCATACCTGTGGGTCGATGAAGGTTCGAGGATTCTATGAAGTAGCTCGATGAGGGATCAAAGATTCCGTAAAAGAGTCGATCAAGTATTTCCTGAAGGGGTTCGATGAGAGATCTAGAATTCCAAGAAGAGGTCGATGAGAGATCAAAGATTCCATGAAAGGGTGGATTAGAGATCATGCAGCTCACAAAAAGGTCGATGAGGTATCAAAGATTCCATGAGGGAGTCGATAAAAGATCAAGGAATTCGTGAAGTTTAGCGACTCTTGAGCGAGAATGATATTGAGATTGAGCCACTCAGCTGTAATTGAACCCAGCTAAATCAACGTCTTAACCATATCAGCTGCGACCCCAACCCAACCACCCACACAATATATTCCAGAGTCTTTATTTACTGTGTTCGATTATTTATCTATTTGCTGAAGTCGAATGTTTTACATATGTTATGGGTGATAAAATTTCCTAACTTTACAGGATTTAGCAACGGAAAGTGCATGGTGTGTATTTTTCTTTGTATCCGCCTCAATTGCCATAGTCATCTAGTTTCACCTTCTTCGACATTTTCTTGCTTCTGTCAGATGGACAGAAAACACTTACACACCGACAGGTTGGCTCAAATTACGGAAGTAGAAAAATGCGAGCATGCGCATTGACGGAATCAACGCAAAGCCGACATTTCAAGCAAGGAAAATTATTCTTCGTTTATTTTTGTCGTTTATATTATACATATTTTTGGATATGTTTTTTCTTTTCTTAATTATAATTTTTACTTATTCGTACTGTTTGCTTACCTTTTTTAATTCCTCAACTTCCTTTTTCTTTCTTTTTTTTTTTTTCGATATACGTGGAGAACGAAATTAATGGAAGAAGTCACAGGAGAAAAAACAAAACAAAACAAAGCAAAACAAAACGAGAATTAGATAGATAGATCGATATATTGCGTCCTGAGTATGACGTTAAACTTCATCTGATGTTGAGGTTCTACTCTTGGAATTTGGGGAATTTAGAGTATCACTTCATTATCGTTACTCTTAGTTCTACTCTGATCCGTCAATACTCGAAACCATTTAACTGCATGCAAACAAATAATTGATATTAAATAGAATCATATTAGATTGCAAAACTTGAAACCATTTAACTGTATGCAAACGAACGATAGATATTTCAGAACATTATAAAAGCTGGACAACAAAACTTGAAACCATTTACCTGGGTATAAGCAAATGAGCTCTGGTTCGTATACAATGTTACCGAGAAAATACTCATTTGCAAATATTCCATCCATATATATATATATATATATTGGCGAGCGTAGTTGAGGATGACCCAAAAGCTTCCTTTTCAATAGCTGTTACACCGAGGTGTAAGTTGGGGCGCTACTTCCTTCCCTGGATTGCTCCACTTTATCTTTGGTACGTATCTTATAATACTGAGTGTTAAGCAAGGTCTATCAAGTACAATTTTTTGAGTCTTTGGTATGACCCGGCCTGGGATTGAATCCGAGTCTTTCGGGCCATTGAAGAACACTCTACCCACTAAGTCAATGGGAAACAGGATTTGGCGTTAAATAACCATCAAGAGTTGAAATGCCGTTAAACCAAATAACCTAACCTTAGAGAGATAGATTGTCGCCCAAAAGTACATAAGAAATTTTCATAAAAAGTTAAGATATTAATTTCATAGGAAGATTATACTATAAAAACGTTACGAATTATTCATTACCAAACTCTACAGCATTGAAAGTCACCAAAAATAAAATTGAAACACTGTAACCAAAAGTAAAATCTGAGAAAACGGTATCTATTTTCTTCTAAACTAAGAGTTTATAATTTCTAGTGGAACATTATACACTAAAAACAAAATAATAACGACTAATATCCTTAGTGGGTATTATTTATTACCAAACGCTTATCAAAAAAAAAAAAAAGAAAAGAAATGCTACATTAAAACAAAAAGTAAAATCTGAGATAGCTAGCTTCATAGATAGATATGAACAGACTTCGATAGATAGATAGATAGATAGATTATGGCCATAAATAAGTATACCACTACCATTTTTAAATAAAGATTTAATTTTTTTCTAAACTAAAAGTAGCAAGATTCTATTATTTGTAATGGATATTGTACATCAAAACGGATATTATTAGGTAATATAGAAAACTAATCTCTATAGAATTGAAAGTTTGTAACCGACAATAAAATTGCATGAATACATATTTAAGGTGTACTTTCTTTTTCTGTTTTTTTTTTTTTTCTGTTTTTTTTTTTTCTGGGTTTTTTTTTTTTTTTACATATTCATGCCTGAAAAAAGAAAACTGTTCAACATCCCATAAAGAGAGCACAAGACAAACGTGGGAAAATTTGTCAAAACACTTGTGAACCCTAGGGAACCTCTTTGTTCCTTTGTTTTTGTTTTTTTTTCTTTCTTTAATAGCATATCAATTTTCTCGGGTTATTTAATGTCAAAGCCATCCTTATCGAAGAACAGAAAGGGTATTATTTAAGGAATTGCTTCGGGATATAAGGGCCTTCTTACCTTTGCTAAGGGTATTAGTTCGTATGAGAATGTAATTGCACGAATGGCATTTGAACTAGCTTACAACAATGTCACAGTGCGGTACGTTAACCACTACATCATGGCGATTCCCTCCGGAACCCCTTCTACCAACCGTCAAACCACGAAAACTAGTTTGGCTCTGACACGTCACCATTTCAAAAGCCATCCTGCAATATAAGAGCTAGTCTGAAACATCAAAAACTCGACAGGGATGTCTTTCCCGTTTCTTCTCTCAACAGCTGCCAACAGCATAACCCGGAGGGCAGTGTCTCTCTCTTCAGCCCTTATGTGCCCTTCTTCACAATCGACTCTCAAGTTTAAGCACTGATGATAATGATGATTTTTCATATTTTTGTTAACATTTACAGTTATGGGGAAGTGCTGGAAAACCCATGACGAAGCTCACTAAATTTATGATTGATTGATTAATTTTAACGGTTGGAGACTTGTCTATGGTGATTTTATGCTTACAGGTTATGGAATTGCGTTCATTGTACATTTATATTTTCATCTTTTTATGTAATTGTTTCTCAAAAGTTTTTTTTTTTTTTTTTGCTCATAGTTATATATCAAGTGTTCTTAACTAATACAAGTAATTTGCACACAGTTGTATGGTCTCAAGTATTTTTACCTAATAGGGGAAGTTTCCGTGGTGTAGTGGCTAACGTGTTGGATTGTCACGTTGTAGTAACCGAGTTCAAACTTCAGTCGTGCTATTACGTTCGCTTTTGGACAAATAACATTGGAAAAGGTATGGACTCCTTTATCACACCAGGTAAGGGTTAAATAGTACCCTTACTATTCTTCCATAAGAATGACGTTGGCATTGAATAACTCGCGAAGGTTGTTAGTATTAAATAGGCTTGGTTCCTTTGTTTAATGGTTTTCAGTAACTAAAAAACAATCATTGTTCCAAGTAACTTTTCTTAATACAAATAATTTACTGTTATATGATATCAAGAATTCTTATCGAATGTGGTCTATTAGCGGCATAGATGTGACCCTAACAAGTACCATCTCTCCTGGTCCGAGTGGACCAAGGATTAATGGTACTTCACACTCCCCCGATCTCCAGAACTGGAGCCTCACTATCGGATCCAGTTTAGTTTCTTACCTCTCTGTAGGGGATACAGTCAGCGTATTCTGTGTCCCGCCGACATGGGGCTGAATTTGTGTTTTTTCAACCAAAGATGAAAGATTGATTCCAAGCCAAAAAGCCCAGAAGTGCGATAATACAACAGACATTTTTTTTCAGTTTTTAGATTTTTTTGTTTTTGTTTTTGCTGTTGTTAAGTGGAAGGGCTTGCTAAGATTTTATAACGGATCAAAATCTTGCAAGACACTGTATGCAATCAACAGTAGACTCTTCACTAAAATGACTCAGAGTTAATTTTAGTTAATATCTCATGTTGATGTCTCCAGTGTACGAATTCTTAACTTGTTATCAGCTTTAGTTACATTATTTTTGCAATAAGGAAGGCTTCTGTTAAATAAACTGATAACCAGGTATATATATATATATATATATATATATATAGAGAGAGAGAGAGAGAGAGAGAGAAATCTGAATTAGTATTTTTTAGTTTTATAAGTAGTGATAATGTTGCTACAACCAAAATGTTCAGCTATGCTCTTATTTCTGGGTGAAGCTTTGAGCTTTTTGCAAGACTCCTGGGAATATATATATATATATATATATATATACTTGCCAGTGCGTGAGTGTTCAGTTGTGTGAGAAAGAAAGAAAGAAAGAAAGAAGTAATGGAGAGAGAGAGAGAGGTGTGGAAGAAAAATAGTTTGAATGAAAAAGGTGACAGGGAAACGAAAATTGAAGAAAGAAAGAAAGAAAGAAAGAAAGAAGAGATGAAGAGTAAATAAGAAAGGATAAAAGAGAAATAAGTGGAAAGAAAAGGTGTAAGGAAAGAGCAAAGGAATGAAAGATGGAATCAAAGGGAGAGAAAAAAGATCGAAAAAATGTTTGAAAAGGAAAATGAAGAAAGGAAAATACAGATGGATAGAAAGAAATAGAGAAGTGAGAGAAGAAAAATGACTCAAATAAATGATGAAAAGAAAGAAAGAAAGAAAGAAAGAAAGAAAGAACGGAAGTCGAAAGAGAAAAGGATAGGTGGTAATGGATGGAAGGAAAACTAAAAGAAAAATCATAAAAGAAAAAAGAAAGGAAGAATGGGTTGAAAGAAAAAGAGAAGGGATAAAAAAAAATCAATATAAGAAAAAGTGAAGGAAATAAAGAAAAAAAGAAAGAATGATTGAAGGAGAGAATGGATAAAAGAATAAAAAGCAAAACAAAAGTAAAGGAGGAAGAAAAGAAGAATGGAATGAAAAATAGATGAAAAGAAAATGAAAGTAGGAAACTAATGAAAGAGAGAGGAAAGAGGAGAAAATGTGTGAAAGGAAAAAAAATGATAGAATATATCTATTCGACTTTCTACCTAGTCGGAATTTGACACAAGGTCATTTTTAGTGGGGACCACAGCACTAATCAAGTCTCATGCACGACTAATCAAAAGAATGCTTGGTCCTGTTGGTATTTCGTCTTTTGGGCGCCTCAGGCGTCAAGCAATAAACTCAACCCTGCAAAATAGGTGTAGCATGGAGGTGGAGAAGGATCCCTGGAACCAAGCCAATACTATCCATTTACCTGCTTAGCAAGATGCCAGACAAGTCAAAGTGAAAGAAAAAGAAACAAAGAACAAAAAGAAAGAGAGATTTAGGAGAAAAAGAGTGAAAGAAAAAGAAAAGTGAAGAAAGCGGTAGAAGAAAAAAGGATAGAGAAAAAAAAGAAGTCAAGAAAGAAAAACATCAAAAAATCATTTGAGTAGAAATTAAAGAAAATTGAGATGATTAAACAAATGACATGATTCTCTCACCGCCCACAGGGCCAACAAGAATCCTTCTGCCAACTAGTCACGCTCGTGTGTCATCAACCAGATATCACCGAACAATCAACCTCCACGTTTAACCGTAAATGTTCACCGTAATTGGCCGAACAGATCCGAAAACAACCGACTTGACTGATAAATTTGTTTTTCTTGTAAACGAGAGGCTATCAACACGAGAATCTAACATAGAAAACCAAGGACATTAATACGACCGACCGCCTGTGTTGAAGAGTGAAAGAAAATTCTTGTTTATTGTTTCTGGGATGGTCGATAGGGAAAAAGGGGTTCATCTTTTGCTAGTTCAAGGATTTCTTCAACAAGTAAAGAAAATTGAGTAACAGACAAGTGAAAGAATTTGGTTCGACTTAGAATCTTAACTGTGGATGTAAATTTAGAACAGACTTGCTCAAATATGCTGCTCTGGTGCCGCATGTGACCAGCAAACTACTTTTCTATGGCACACAGCTTAACAGTTTTCGTGACTTATCTTTTCCTAAGACTTGGTAATTTGTCCCTCGCCTCTGACGATGTTTTTTCCCCCAGAAATAGGTACTTTAATATTAACTTTACTATTTACATTCTGGGAAGTAGAAATAGTCCTATTATATATATATATATATATATATAGAGAGAGAGAGAGTTTCTTGTCGCAGTAATAAATCATTATCATATTAATGGATTATATCTATTTTGAGACAGTTTGGAATGATTTTGTCTACAAATAAGTAGTAACGCAAAATATTTTTCCTGTGATCGAGGATTAATCGTTTTCTTTGTGTAACTGTTTTCAAATCTAAAGCAAAAAGCAAAACAAAACACAACATTATAATTAGTAGCACTATTAGCAGTCACATGGGTTCTATTTATATTAAGACACCATATATATATATATATATATATATATATATATATATAAGTTATTGGCGACCGTAGTCGAAGGTGACCCGAAGGCTCCCTTTTCAATAGCTACTACACTGAGGTGTAGGAAGGGCGCTACTCCTTTCTCCGGATTTCTCCACTTTACCCTTGATACGTACTTTATAATGCTGAGTGTTAAGCAAGGAAGTATCAAGTAGCATTTTTTTTTAGTATTTGGTATGACTAGACGTAGGATTGAACCCTGGTCACCTGAGCCATTGACGAACACTCTTATCTATCTATATAATGGTTATTGTCGTGGTGTAATGGTTATCGTCGTAGGAAATGGACACGGCGAACCGAGTTCAAATCCTGGACGAGACTGATTGCATTTCACATAGCACTAATACCCTTGGGGAAGGTATGAATCCAATTATTCTCCCTTCTGCTATGGATAAATTGTAGGGCAGACTAGGTTCTTCAGCCTTGGTGAGGCAACCAGTCTAGGAGAAGGAAAACTCTGAATTCAAACCTGTTAAACTCCGCTTAAAAATTGACCTTGTGTCCAATCCTGCCCGAGCGGAGGGGTCGGGTAAATATGATATATATATATATATATATATATATATATATAAGCATTTTTAATAAAGACGTAAGTGAAATCTTTATCGGCTTGTCCCAAAGACCTATTTTAGTTGAAGGGTGACTGAGATTATTAAAAAAAACTCACACAATTGAACACACGAACTTTTTTCTTTCATAACGTAAGAAGGAGTAAATTTGATAACTTATATTGGCGTGGGGGGGGGGGGAAAGACTGACAGCATACATAAATAGAAAATGTTTGAGAGTGGTTTGTTAGATAAACAGAAATTATATCTACTTTTTCTTTGAATGTGATAAAACTTGGATTTTTGCTTTTGATTTTTTTTACTGTTTTAATCATATCTATATTATTTATTGCAATTTACCAATGAAATACAATAAAAACGAGAAAGAAAAAAAAAGGGTGTTTATCAAAAGTAGAAACGGGGTTAAGGAAATTTTATCTTCCTAAATTTTGTACTGGTTCACATATCGCCCTTACTATCATATGTATATTCATTTTGATGAAGAAGGAAAAAAAGCTCACAAGTTATCAGTTGTATAGCAGATTATGATTATAAATAGTAGAAATCAGCTCCTCTCCCTTCACTTAATCTCATTTTTGACCCTTTGTGCCTTTCTACCAAAATGTAATAACAGTTTTGAATCCTTGAATTTGTGAATCCTTATGGAATAAGTTCTGGAAAGAATATGTAGCACCATCTCCTGTTCCACCACACGCATCTATATTTAGAATTATATTTACTAATGTCACTACCTAACTGCTGTTACTGCTAGTGACGTCATCCTTCAATTATTGGTGACGTCATCTTCCTATAAACTTTACTATCACATGTTTTAATGTGCATGACAAAGAAAAATACGATGGCAACAAAGAAAGAAAGAAAGAAAGAATGAAAGAAAGAAAGAAAGAATATTTAAAAAATACATTCAAAACGAATATTATTAGGTATTATTATCAAACTCTACCGCATTGAAACACTGTCATCAAAAATAAAATTGAAACACCATAACAAAAACAAAATCTGGGATCGCAAGCTTAATAGTTTGATAATGAACAGACTTAGACGGACAAACAGATAGATAGATAGATAACCATTCTTTAAAATAAAATGTTAATTTTCTTTTAAGCTGAAATTAACAAAATTTTATTGTTTCTTGTGGAGCATTTATAATCAAAACGGTATTATTACGAAATTCTGCGGGACTGAAATTTTGTCATAAAAAATAAAATAGAAACAGTCACAAATAATAAACAATAGCTCACTTGATAGATTGAAAATGAACAGGTTCAGGCAGATAGATAGATAGATAGATAGATAGATAACAATCAACTTCCAGACGAAGGAATAAAGAAAAACAAGTGAAAAGAAAAGTAAAGGAAAAGGAAAAGGAAAAAAAACAATCGAATGAAAGACGGTATAAAAGGAAAAAGAATCACAACATTAAAAAAAGAAAGAAAGAAAGGGTAATGAAAGAAGGGATATAAAGAAGGATAGAATAAAAAGGGAAGACACCAAAAAAAAAAAAAAATGAACGAATAGAATAAGAAAAAAAGTGAAAAAGACGTGAGCAGAAATGAAAGAAAGTTGAGATGATTAAATAAATAACACGATTCTCTATCTTTTACCCCCAGGGCCTACAATAATACTTCAGTCAATATTTCCTACATTCAAATTATATATATATATATATATATATATATATATATATATATATATATATATATATATATATATGATTTGTGACATAGGTCTTCTAATGTTAGAAGGAAGGAAAGAAAAGACAGAAGGATATGTGAAAATAAGGATGGTAGGAGGATGACGTCAGCTGTTGTAACAGCCGTAAAGAAGTCACCCTTCTATCCAACAATATTCTTGTTTACGAACATAATTATATTCAATAATAAAGATGGTAGGATGAAAACGTAGTATTAGTTGTAGGTCACCCACCTATCTGACAGGGAGTCTCCGTGGCGTAGTGGCTAACGTTCTCGACTATGACACTGTAAAAAGCGAGTTCAAATTCCAGGAGCACTATTACATTCACTTTCGAAATAATACTTTTGGGAAAGGTTTAAAGCCCCTTTGTATCTCCAGCTATGCGTTAAATAACCCCACAATATCCTTCTACAAGGGTGACTTAGGGATTAAGTAACCCACAAAGGTTGATATGCCATTATACAAAAGCTAAACCAAACCATTAAAGTTGTTAGATTGGAGCGTGACTTCCCCCCGACTATTATCATTGACGATGTCATCCTCCAACCACCTTTTTATACATCCTAAAGCATATGAAAAAAGTAACTCGATCAATTCCACCATTTTCTGTGTGAATTACATATCTTAACCTTGAGTAAGTTGCTGTTCCAGGATTCATAAAATTTTTCACGATTCTTCGTTTTTCATGGTGGCTCACTTTATCGATCAATTCTTCTCATTGATGAACTGATGGTTTTCCAGTGAAGTCTGACTGACAGCAAGTCCCCTCAACTCTCTAGGACTCTTCTTACTACTATTCTGGCCGATCTAAACGATGGTGTTGCTTGGGTGGCCGCTACTCGTCCTCTTTTTTCCCAAGTCTTCAAGTCATTGCACTAATCTTTTGGTGACTGTACAGAGCGCGTCAATTACAATTGGTATCACTGTCACTTTCATGTTTATTATTATTATTATTATTATTATATGAGTTTTTGACGTCAAAACTAACTGATGGTTTTCCCTGGAGTCTCAGTTATCTCAAATCTCCAGGACTCTTAATCGTATTCAAATCGATTTTAGCTGAGCTGTAGTTTGGATGGTCTCTATTCCTGCTCTGATCTCCGATTCAGCCTATCTCGTCTTCGGGACAGCTTAAAAACTCAACACTGATGTGGTCGTGACCATTTAAATCTTTCTCAGATCTCCAGTTCCATTAATCTCTTTTTCAGGTTCTTAGGGATTCCAAATTATTTTCACTCACTTTTAACTGATGGTTTTTCCTTCTGGGTGACAGCAAATCTCCTTAGGTCTCTTAGACTCTTCTAAGTATTCTAGTTGATCTTAACAGCGCTATGGACTGGTTGGTCTCGATTCCTCTTCTGATTTCCAATTCCCCAGTCTCTTTTTCGAGCCATTAGAGAACCGTTCCCAGGGCACCATCTATAATTGGTATCACTGACACTTTCATATTCGATATCTTTTCAGCTATCTGACAAATCCACCTGATGACAACTTTTTCTTGTTAATTGTAATAATAATTCCACTAGTTCTAAGTTACGGTTTTTCACTGGCGTCTGAGTGACAGAAGGTCTCCTTAGGTCTCCAAGACTCTTCTCATTACCCCCAGCTGATTTTAATAATGTAGTGCTGTGGTCTGGATGGTTTCAATTCTTCCTCTAATCTCCAATTTATCCAGTCTCTTTTCTCAGTTCTTGGGGACTGTTTCAAGGACTCCAACTACGATTGGTATCACTGTCACTTTCATGTTCCACAGCTTTTCAGCTCTCTAGCAAGATCATTGTATTTGTCCAGCTTTCTCCTTCAGTCTGTGTTTGGCTGTCACAATAATATTCACGATGTGACAGGCTCTTTTCTTTTTCTTTTTTTTTTGAGGGGGGGTAATTAAAACTAGATCTGGTCTTATGGCCTGGATTGGGTGATCCGTTTGTATATCAGAAAATCTTATGTGTATCCTTTTTGCTGATAGATTCTGGTTTGTGCTTGTACCATTTGTTAGGGCAGTGAAATTCAGTTTCTAGCACATTTCCCTGTAGATCACCTTATCCACTTATTATATTCCTTTATGCTGATTATTATTTTTATTATAATTATTTCTTTATTATTAGTTTACATTTTCTTAGATTTCATGCCAGCAGTAGCTGGTGGCCTTCAGTGGAGTCTAAGAGATAGCAAGTCTTCAAAATTCTCTTGGACTCTTCTTAGTATTTTAGCCGATCTCGTCCTGGGGTCGGAACGATTTCAATTCAAATATCTATAGTTATCCCAATCTCTTTTCCAGAATCTTTGAAATTGTTCCAAGGAATGTGTGTATTACCGCCCCGTTCATATTATCTATCTTTTAAAGCTATCTCTCAAAGTATGTTCATTTAAATTCAATTAAAATATTTGACCCTTCGCTAATCAAAATGGCGCCAATTTCCGCTGACGGCAATCGATGAACTCTTCCGTTTGTCTCACTTCGCAGTCATAATTTTCTCGCCTACTTCAAAAATTCTGCTGCATCAGCCTTATTTTTTCTTTGTCATTTTCGCTTTTTTTTTTTCATTCTTGTCGGAGACAATTAGATATATTTTTTTAATTTTTATAAATTCTCTTCAATGCAATTGCTATCCTGCTAACACCTGTGTCCCTCTTCAGTTTAATATTTGTTAACTTGTGAGGTTTTGAATTGGTGACGTAACTCAGTGCCAAGATGCTTTGCTTTGCGGCTGATTTTTACATCTTTTGTTTTCTTGCGAACAATATGGCGTCCATCATATGCGAAAAGACATTAAAGTGAACAAAAATGTCGTTAAAATTACTTTGTAATGACCATATAGACTCGTGTATGTTGAATTTCCGCCTTTCAAAGAGAAAACACCAACCTTCAATGATACAAAATAAAAAGGTAATAAAATTGTTAAAAGATATTTCATCACGGTGTAAAATCGACTGTGTATCACGGATTACAACTGGTTTGAATTCAGAGTTTTCTTTCTCCTAAACCGGTTGCCATACCAAGGTTAAAGAGATAGTCTGTCCTACTATTTACCCATAGCTGAAGAGGCGTGAGAAAAGATTCATGCCTTTGGCAAGAATATTTGTGTTATGCGAAATACAAACAGCCTCGCCCGTGATGATATTGGTGCTTCTATCTACAAAGGGATGAATTATTTTCGCTAGTATTTCATAGATGGTGAACTGATGAGGACTGTTTGAAATCATAATATTATAAAGGTTGCATTTACCCAACCCCTCCACCACGAGCAAGATGTGACACAAGGTCAATTTTTAAGCGTAGTACAATTGATTTGAATTCAGATTTTTTCTTCTCTTTGATCAGTTGCCAGACCAGTTGCCATACTACTATTTATCAATAGCTATGTATCACGAGTTCAAGTCGGGAACAAGTGACAACAAGCGACAACAGTTATCCGTTTGCTTTGTGAATGGCCCAGTTAAAAAGTTTGGGTAGGAACAAATGTAACACGGTAATAAGTCAGCTCTGTCAGTGTGGCTTAAAATACGCTGATTGGTACCCCCTCCAAAAAAGGGGTGTCTTGGATATGACATTAAACTGTATCTGATGATAAGGCTCCAGTTCTGTAGATCTGGGGAGTGTGGAGCAATCCTATTGTATATCATAATGAAGGAACGAAGGACTGCTACTTCTCGACCGGCCGGGGGCGGTCTACTCACCCGTCAGGGCACTCGTTGACTGCTCTCCTAATCTGATCGCTTCTCCTGACTGGAAGTCGAAACTGTGTGGATATATAACATTCATAACGCCCACGCGTTTTCTTTCCGGTTCGGGATTCATTTCCGCTGTCCACTTGTTTACACAGGTGTACATCCTGCAAACGAAATCTCTAACTGACAGGTCTTTAAAATGTTAATGTGTAGCAATCCTTCAATGTCATTACTCCCAGGTCCGCTCTCACATGGAGTGATAGTACTTGTTTGGGTCCCAACTATGGATCAAATAGATGTGTTAGCAAATTATTTGCAAATTATTTGTATTAGAAAGGAATACTTGATAACGTGTTATTGTAAATTATTTGTATTAAGAATAGTTACTTGAAGCTATAATTGTTTTCTAGTGATTATTTTTAGTTACTTGAAACCTTATAACTGTGTGAAAACAAACGACTATTAGTAAATAGAAATTATTACTTGAAACCATATAATTATTAGTATTGAATAGGAAAATTTGAAACCATACAACTATGTGCAAATTACATGAATTAGATAGGAATACTTGCTATCATAAAATGTGTACAAAATACTCTTTAGAGATAACAACGCAAAACTTCTGTGAGTCAAATATATCCCCTTAAAATTATTCGTATTTGATAGGACTGTGTACAAAAAAAAAACACTCTTAGGAAACAATTACAAAAATGCGAATGCGGTTTCCTAACGTCTAGGCATACCATAACCCTAGATGGGTTAAGAAGAAAATATGGGTTTAAAAAAGAAAAAATAAAAATGAAAAAGTAAAATCAAAATACAATGCCTAAAATTTTAATTCTTTTCCATGGTAACTCGTCTTTAATGAATAAAATCAAATCATCTTTAAAAAAAAAAAAATCAAACAAACACTCTTGCCATAGAGTTTCAGATATTTACTTTTTTAAGTCAGTTACCAGGTATTTGTTGATATGGGTGTTGTTATATGATTAGATATTCCATTTATAACTTTTCTGTATTTTGTAAAAATTTTCATCTTGAAACTGAAAACTGTCCAGGGTCACTAAACCAGTTGATGGTGAGGCTCCAGACTTGCAGCTTTGGAGGATGTGGCGTATTCCTTCATTCACATTATTACTCTGACCCGGAGTGCTCCTACCTTAAGAATCCTATTAATGGATCTAATAGAACTATTCTTTCATTTACTCTACTTGAAGCCATTTAACTGTGCGCAGACAATTGAATAATATTAAATAGAATAAATAATATTAAATAGCAATAGTTGAAACTATCTAACTGTGTATATATGAACAGGATTTGGCATTAAATGACCCACAAGGATTGATATGCCATAAAACACAACCAAACAAAATAAAATCTTTTGAAGTTGAAAACATTAAAGAAATCAAACCTGCCAAATCCATCCTTTCCATTAAGGATAATTAAAGAATTAAGGGTACATTTGCATTTACAACTCATTGGGGTTTTTTTCTCATGTAAATTATATTAAACACGGGTAAATTAGTTATATTTTGTAATTTAATATTCTAGAAAAAAATTCGAGAAGACATTGATACATTACCCACTTTTATTTCTTCTGGCTTTTCTTTCATTTTATTTCAATTGGTGTTTATTACAGTTCTCAGTTCATTATTCTATTACCGTTACATATATATGTATATATCAGTACATTTGTATAAATCAGAAATAAAATTTAAGATTTGAATTCTCATTCCATATTCTTTGGAACCTGTATTTTCTTGACAAAACTTTCCCGGTTTATCAACAGACTTCACCATTTCTCAAACACACCATACTGTTATATTTCTTTCTCCTCTCATTGATCCTAAGCAGCAAATTGTTTGTTTATATATGCTAAAAGTATTAGATGGCATCATCAACGTGTCATGCTGCTCGTACGGATTTCTTTGACTCTTTCTCTTGATTCGTCCCTATCATCCATCGGTCTCGGCAGGTCTTCCAGACTATACCCTTTGTCCATACAGAGTTTATGTTGGTAAGTTCTTGTTAGTCGGCCAACACTGACTCGTCTGTGTGAAGGGGTCCATGGGAGAACGTCATTTATGAGTTCTTCTTTGTTTTCCCAGCACTGTCCTGCATGTCTTGTTCGTCTAATTTGGATAGTTTTCGTGGTGGGAGGTTGGTGGTCGTACAGATATTGTTTCGTGGAATGTTGTTTCCAGGATTATCTGTTTATAATACGTACTTCGAACGTCGAAAAGTTATTAGATATAATAGTGCATAAATTTCTTGAATGAATCATTGTCATTAATTTTTAATTAGTCACTCTTTCATCTTGTTTCGGTCGCTTTTTATTTTAGATTCTATAACAAATTCATAAGTAGAATAGTTCAGTAATAAATTTAAAAAAGCCGATGACAAGAGTTAAACTCTTATCCCACGCCCTGAAGAGTCTCTGAGCGCAACGATTGAAACCAACTTATTTTAAGATAAACGAAATTGAAGTCAAAAATTAATTATGACTGATAATGTTTCATCTAAGAAATCTTATTATAATTCATCAAAGGCCTACCTTTCCCTATCACTAAGACTCAGCCATTTTTTGGCCCGATGACAACTAAACTTTCAGGAATTGTTTGAGTTATATCAAGAAAAACTTTAAATTGTACAAAGGAGATCCAGCCCAGCCTGGATTTAGGTGGGATCTGTTGCCAATATATATCTTACTGTTTTTCTTGAAGTAAAAAGATTTGTCTTATGCCAAGCATCTGTAATCCACTTTCTTGTTAATCATTGCAAGAGGTAGATGGCTCTCTCTTCCTCCTTATATCATCTTTGGTAAGAGCAGGTGTTTAAAAAATCAGCCCCTCACATCAAGGCATCATCTGAAACTCAGAAATATTCAATTAATTTATTTAAACTGGTTTGGTTTAGTTTTATGGCATATCAACCATTGTAGGTTATTTAATGTTAAATCTGGTTTATACATATATGTATGAATCTATGTAGAGGTGAATAGAAAACTATATTTGGTTATTAGGGGTGAATCCAGTAAAAGTTTGATTGATAGATTGATCTTAAAGTTATGTCAACCCGTCTGGGGTTATTTTATGCCTAGAGTTTAGGGAAATGTGGTCATTGCTCGTTTATATCGACATCTTTTGTTGACTAAGTGATTTCTTTTTGCATACAGTGCTATTATATCAAATATTCCTATCTAATACTAATAATTTATACATAATTATATGGTTTCAAGTAACCACTTTTATTTGATAACAATCATTTGTTTCCCTCAGTAATATGGTTTCAAGTAACAAATAATAATAATCCTTAATAAGCAATAATAGCTTCAAGCACTTATTCTTAACATAAATAATTCACAGCTATATAGCAGTAAGTATTCCTATTCAATACAAATAAGTTGCAAATAGATATATCTTAACCATAGATGGGACCTTAACAGATACTACCACTCCAGTCAGAGTGGACAGGGGAGTAATTGTAACAAAGGGATGACTTCACACTCTCAGAGCTTCAGAACTGGAGCCTCGCCACCAGCTTAAGAAGCCCTATTCTTGAGGCACATGCAGCCTGAATCTTATAAAACCTTTTAAACATCAGTTTTTTCATGTTATAAATCTTGATGTAAACAATCTGGTAAGAAGAAAGGCCTTTTCTTCCAGTGTTGAAAAATGTTCTTTCACTTCATTGGCCGAACTGTACTGCTATTGATCTCTAAACCTAGCTATAAGACTGAGCCACGACCAGTAAATTTTTTGTATTGAAACATATCTCTCGTCCTTAGTTCTTGAAAGCAATCACTGTTTAAAAGTCATCGCACACATTCAAGCAGAAACTGAGTTTTAGGTCCAGTATTTCATCTTTTGCGTAGAACTAACAAAGTGTAACTTGATGAAACGAAATTTTGATGAAAATCGTGCAAAAACGTGAAAAACGAGAAGTTCAAAGAATTGATAGAAGCAGACGAGAAAGAACTGATGCGAAAATTGGTTTCTCCGTAAAAAAGACATGACGTAGAAAACTTGTAGAATATAAATTTTTTTTTCAAAATGTGGAAATAAGTTATTAAAAAAAGGAATAAAGGAAAATAGTTACGTAAATATCAAAGAAATAATTTCAAGAGTTGATCAGAAAGAAACGTTGGGAGATAAGGGGAAAATGATTCTATTTCTAATTGCAGAAAAATTGTAATCTTTAAAGATTACTTTTCTTAAAAAGATAAAAAAAATAAGAATAATAAATATTTGCAGAGGTGCCCGTGGTGTAATGGTTATCGTCGTAGGAAATGGACACGGCGACACGAGTTCAAAATCAGGACGAGACTGATTGCATTTCACATAGCACTAATACCCTTAGGAAAGGTATTAATCCAATTATTCTCCCTCCAGCTATGGGTAAATAGTAGGACAGACTGGGTTCTTCAGCCTTGGTGAGGCAACTAGTCTAGGAGAAGGAAAACTCTGAATTCAAACCTGTTAAACTCCGCTTAAAAAATTGACCTTGCGTCATATCCTGCCCGAGCGGAGGGGTTGGTAAATATAATAATAAATATTTGCAGAAAGTAAATGATAGATAGATAGATAGATAGATAGATAGATAAGGATGATTAGACTGAGATAGATATATATGAATAATTAGACTGAATACCCCACAGAACTGTAGTTGTACGGCCACTTATCTTCCATCTCAGAAACCGTCCAAGTAAGACAAGACATGCGGGGTACTGCTGGAGAAGTGAGTATGAACTTGTTAGTGATGTTCTCTTATGGACTCCTACACATGTATTGCTCGACCAGCAAGGACATACATACATCAGCTCTGTGCGGACACTGGATGCAGTCTCGAAGACCAACTGGGAGCAATGGATGATATACACGGATGGTGATAGAGAGTCAGGAAAATCCATGCTGTCAGCGTGATTTGATGATGAGATAGATAGATAGATAGATAGATAGATATGAATAATTAGACTGCGATAGCTAGTTGGCCGGTTTTACGGCACGCCTACATTGTTGGGTTAATTACTGACGAAATCAGTCTTTTATTTTAGAAAGAATTATATAGTTAAAAGCATCAAATAATAATAATAATAATAATAATAATAAGAGAACTGAAAAAATTATGGAACATGAAAGTGACGGTGATACCAATTGTAATTGGTACAGTCTCCAAACGATTTATAAAGTAACTGGAAGACTAGGAAATAAGAACACGAGTGAAAACCATCCAAACCACAGCATTATTAAGATCGGCCAGAATAGTGAAAAAAAAAAAGTCCTGGAGACTTGAAGAGACATGCTGTCTCTCAAATTCCAGTGGAAGACCATCAGCTGATGATGGCATGAAAAACTCTCTCAGAATAATAATAATAATAATAATAATAATAATAATAATAATAATAATAATAATAATAATGACCATGCATAAGGCATTACATCCCAGAGACGACGTTGACAGACTATATGTATCAAAAAAAGAGGAAGGAAGAGGACTTGCCAGCATTGAAGACAGCGTTGATGCATCGATACGATTCGAAGATTACATAAAAAAAACACGAAGGAGAACTGATTACAGCCATCAGAAACGATACCGACAACACGATGGACAACAGAATGACGATAACTAGGAAACAAAAAATGGGAAGAAAAACAACTCTACGGACGTTTTAAACGACTAATAAACAACATCTCACACGAGAAAACCATGACGTGGCTAAGAAAAGGAAACTTTAAGAGAGAAACAGAATCTCTCCTAATAGCAGCACAAAACAACGCCATAAGAACCAATCATCAAAACGAGAATAGATAAGACGTAATAAAATAGCAAATCTACGCAATGTGGTGACAGAGACGAAGCCATGAATCACATAATAAGCGAATGTAGCAAATTAGCACAGAAGGAGTAAAAGACTAGACACGACTGGGTGGGTAAGGTGACCCACTGGGATATGTGCAAGAAATTTAAATTTGACTATACGAACAAATGGTATATGTACAACCCAGTATCTGTCCTAGAAAATGACTCACATAAACTCCTATGGGACTTTGACATACAGACGGATCACCTAATCTCAGCCAAAAGACGAGACCTTATAATAATCAACACACACAAAAAAGAGAATTTGCAAAATTGTGAACTTTGCTGTCCCGGCTGACCACAGTATAAATCTGAAAGAATGTGAAAAGAAGGATAAGTACCTCGACCTTGCTTGGGAATTGAAAAAACATAAGGGTGACAATTATACCAATTGTCATTGGCGCTTTCGGTTCAGTAACTAAAGGATTTTCAAAGAGAGTAGAGGACTTGGAAGTTGGAGGACGAGTGGAGACCATCCAAACTTCAGCCAGAATACTGAGAAGAGTCCTGGAGACTTGAGGAGACTTGCTGTCACTCAAACTCCAGTGAAAGACCATCAGGTAAAACTGATGAGAAAAACTCTAATAATAATAATAATAATAATAATCCTTTGTAAACAATCATAGATCCAATTAACTATTATTGATAGAAATAAATTGCACACAGTTATGTGGTTTCAAGTTTTCCCATCTTATTCTATTAACTTTCAAATATCTATTTCACTCCTTCATGGGACCCTAATAAGTACCACTATTCTGGATCAGAGTGGACAAAGGAGTTATGGCAGGAGAGAGGTGACTTCACATTCTCTCGAGATCCAGAACTGGATCCTCCTAACCGAATGCAGTTTAGTGATATACTCAAAATACGATGACTGAAATATAACGTAATGTTGGACGGGTTTCGATCCCGCCTTTGAGCGTCCGACGTGTCAAGCCACACTGAAGAGTTCTGATAGAACGAAACAGTCTGTCTGTGGATGACAAGATAGATAGATAGATAGATAGATAGATAGTGGACTAACGGAAATAGATAGATAGATAGATAGATAGATAGATAGAAATGGACAGACGGAAATTAGTATTAGTATATAGATACGGAGAGAGGATGATATATATGACTATAACGGGAAAGTCAATAGGTTCATAAACAAAGTTAAACCACTAATTATTACTCGCTAAATTATACATGGATATATTTGAATTTTTTAAAGATTATTCTTTTAGAAACTAAACTAACATAATATAGATTTTCTTTTCATTTTTTTAATTATGATTATTTTTAAAAAAAATCCTTTTTTAAAACTTTATTTCTGTTTTGTTCTCCCTTTAAACATCCTTTTTCTCCCCATTCCTATCCATCTCTCTCTGCTACTTATGGCTAAAAAATCCAAACACCTAAACTTAACCATCAATTCTTTCTCTTCTTTTTTTAACATTTGTGTTTTCAAACACTCTTCCTTTTATAACTTTACAGTTATTCATTATCTTTTAAACGTTTCTACTTTTATTGACGTCTCATTGTGGTGTAATGGTTATCAAGCTAGATTTGCATATCTATTGCTACTGAATGGTAAGTTGGGCGCCTCGGGTGGTGTAATGGTTAACAATGTTAGACTAACAAACCTTCACACGTGATTTCGAATCTCATTGAGGGCCCCATTCATATGACCTAGTGCCATATCTAAGCAAAAAGATTAGTAAATTAATACTGAATGGTAAGTTCGATCCTCTCTTGATGATCTATATTTGCGTCCTTGTGCCAAATCTAAGCTATGCTTAGTTTTTAAGGCAACCTCACATAGTGTAATGATGAGCAAGCTGAATTAAGACCATTGATAATGAGTTTATTTCTTACTAAATATCCCATACTTCCGGCTTTGTGTTATAACAAAGCTAAGCTTAGTAAATAATTATACGCCCCGACCTTTTTTCTTAGCTTTATTGATGTATTTCATATGGAATAACCCATTTTAACTTTTAAATTATGACAGGTGTCTGACAAAACGGACAACATACAACCATATTCGGGAATTATGTAATATTATTATGATATAAACAGCAGTGACACTATAACAATTGCTGGTTTGCCATTATTGGATGGCAATGGAAATATGATTGATTCTTTGATGTCATTTCATGAAAAGATTATTAGATTTAAAATTGAAACTAGAATGGAATAAATTAAAGTGAACGTTTTAGACGTCGTTTTATTTTATTCTTATCATTTTATTTTATTTTTTCTTCTTTTTCTTACTTTTTATTTATTTTTTGCACAGAGATTTAGTTCTGAAAAGAAAAAGGAAAAAAGTGCTATCAATCAATGAACCAATAAGTCAGTTTCTGATATATATGTTTAGTCAAGTTCAGTTTTCTCCCTGGACCCTGGTCGTTGCCAGTTAGGGTTGTTAAGTTGAGGTCAGAAAGCTGTAGTTCTCGTCCATGCCATTCTGTTTGTTGTCTGCACCAAGAAGTTGCTTAGTCTCTTTTATCTCAACGCTCAGTCGACGGGGCTTAGAATACACTGACTATAAGGGCAACACCCCCTGCTCAAAGTGGTATTTTTAGTATGACACTAAACTGCATCTGATGGTGAGCATTGAGTGGTAGTACCTGTTCGGGCCCTATCAATGAGGCCGCTATATATGTTTAAAAATCATTCGTATTCGATAGAACCGTGTGCAATATATATATATATATATATATATATATATATATATATATATATATATATATGTCTAAAGGAACCACTACAGAAAAATATGTAAATGAAAACGTACAATGAATGCGATTCTATAACATCTTAGCATAAAATATTCCTTAAAAACGAAAGATACTAAGGTTTTGTTTTTTCCAGTGGAACATTAAATGGTCAAAACGATCATTATTAGTTATTATAAACTGTCATTAAAGATAAAATTGCTAGAGTTTAATAAATGAGATAGATAGATAGATAGATAGATAGATTATCGCTCATAAATAAGTACACTTCCATGTTTTAGTATAAAAGGTTTTTCTTCTAAACAAGACAAACAAAGATTCCAATATTTCTTATAGAACATTATGCAATCAAAACTGAATCTTTTTCATCAAATATAAAATTGAAATACAGTGAGAAAAAATAAATCTGAGATGGATAAATATAACAAACAAGATAGATAGATAGATAGATAGATAGATAGATAAGTAAGTACACGCCGACAATTTTTCCTATAAAGTTTTCTTCAAAACCAAAGATACTGAGATGTTATCATTTCCAGTAGATCATAATAAAATCAAACCGTAATTTAGGAGATATTATTTATTACGGATCGGGTACATTTTGCGTCATCTGTTTAGCGCTGGCTATTTAGCACCGCCATTTTGTGGTAGAACCCTTTTCGGTGCCCAATTGTTTTGGTGCCTTTGGCATATCTTGGATAGATTCATAAGAAATGAACAAATATTCATAATTTAAAAAGAATTAGATTTATTTCTTACAATAATATCAAAATCAAATAAATAAGATGAATATTAACGATTCAATGCATCTCATAGCTGTAGTTCAAACCAGGCAAATATTCCATTGGAGCGTGTAAATCAAACTGTTTTACGATATTCAAAATGGGATCGTCGGCCCTCATGTATTTCAAACGTTTTTGAACACAAAACTATAACCCTAACTCTAGAACAATCTAATGTATGTTATTCGATGGTTTCTGTTGTTCTTTTTCCGTTACTTGGTCCGTTGCGCTGCCCGTCGGTTGCTGTCGTTTTTTGTTGTTTTTTTTTTTTTCGTTACTTTGTCCGTTGCGCTGCCCGTCGTTTCTAGATGTTCTTTTTTCCATTATTTGGTCCGTTGCGCGTCCCGTTGCTTCCTGTCTTTCTATTTCCGTTACCTGGCCCGTTGAACGTCCCCTTACTTTTTTAAAAAATCTTTTTTCCGTTATTTTGTCCGTCGCCCTGCCCGTCGCTTCCTGTTGTTCTTTTTTCCGTTACTTGATTCGTTGTGCTGACCGACAGTTGCTGTCGTTTGTTTCTCGTTTCAACACAAATATTATTGACATTCAGCGGGAAAAAAAGAGCGCCAAAACAGTACCACAATGACAACGTCAAATAGTCCCATTTCAATATATTACCGAACACTGCAGCCTTGAAACACTGTAACTAAAAATAAGATTGCGACACTTCTGTAACCAAAAATAAAACTATAAAAAATATCAATGTATTTTTTGTTTGTTTGGGGTTTTTGTTTGTTTGTGTGATTTTTTTTACAGCAGCATGTTCAAATTTTTGCTTAGAGTTTTTTAAACTTCATCGTTATTATGTTAATTCATTTTTTATTTATTTCCAGTCCCCCTGAAATGAGTGACAGTGCTTGATCTCCGTATGTCAAGCTTTTCAATGAACTCAAGTACTGTTATTCAAGGTTAGAATCAATCGACAAAAATACGCCAATTTTTCAGAACTTTTTTGAAAAATTCTCGGTGATATGATAGCTATCAAACAGCAAAGAAATGTGACTTTTCTTTTTTTATTACTATAAAAGTTGTTTAAATCTAAACGCTCATAACGTTATCAAAAGAACAGAATGACCTTTGGATATAAGTCAGTAGCTGTAGATGACTAAGAGGAAATTGTGAAAGATATATCATCATTAAAAGATAAGTAGATAAATTATGGAATAGATAGATAAATTCCAGAATTAAGTATCTAGCTTGCTATATATATATATATATATATATATATATATATATTGGGATAGATTGGAAGCAAGCGAAAGATGTAAATCTGATTTTCCAAATTGTCTACTTTTTCTTACCATTAGATTTCATTCTAAAATATACTCATGGATTGAGAGATAAATACCAGACTGAGATAGCTTGCTTGTTTTATATATATATATATATATATATATATATATATATATATATATAGAGAGAGAGAGAGAGAGAGAGAGAGAGAGAGATGAGAAGAAGGCAAAACGTAAGCTGATAGATAGATAGATAGATAGATTGGTACGAGTCTGGGGGATCTACATTGGCTATATGTATGTATGTATAAATATATATATATATATATATATATACTCACGCACAAATATGAATTTAGATAGATAGATAGATAGATAGAAACTGGCTGAGCTAGCTCGCTTGATAGATTGATAGACAGATAGATTGGTACGAGTCTGGGGGATCTACATTGGTTATATGTATGTATGTATGTATAAATATATATATATATATATATACTCACGCACAAATATGAATTTAGAGAGATAGATAGATAGATAGATAGATAGAAACTGGCTGAGCTAGCTTGCTTGATAGATTGATAGATAGATAGATAATGAGGTGGTAGGTGCGTTTGTAGTAATGATAATAATTTGACAGCTTTTATTCCGTTACTGCTTGTCTGACGCGCCCAAGTCTCCACTAGCGTTCGAAATTAGAATAAGGTCAATGATACAGATGTGATCTTGCTTGAGACAAACACAATATTTTCTTTGCTTCGTTTGACCTTTGGAATTCGATATGAAACTGTTTTTGATTCCGCCTATTTTCTATCAATAATTGGAAATTAGCAATACAAAAAAGGAAAAACAAGAAACAAAGGAAAACAGAATGAAAAAATAAAAACATTGGTAAATTTGTAAAAAAAAAGTAAGTACGTAAAGATTCTCTCTCTCTCTCTCTCTCTCTCTCTCTCTCACACACACACACACACACACATTCACACAAATACACAGAGCTTTGACTGGATAGCCTATTTAAGAGAAGGAAAAACTCTGAATTAAAAACCTTAAGATATTATTGGGGAGAATCTGTGGTACATTGCTGCACCATTCTTCTGTCATCAGCTTATCTAAAAGTTAAAACAAGATAAAGAAATACATAAAGTAAAGTTGGCGACCTTAGTCGAGGGTGATCTGAAGGCTCTATTTTCAATAGCTACTACATCGAGGTGTAGGGGACAGTGCTACTCCATTCCCTGGATTGCTCCACTTTACCTTTGATCCATACCTTATAATGCTGAGTGTTAAGCAAGGAGGTATTAATTGCCATTTTTTGAGTCTTTGGTATGACTTGACCAGGGACTGAACCCCGGCCTCGTAGACTATTGGCGAACACTCTACCATTAAGCCATTGGTCCTGAAGTAGAATTTAATATACAATAAAGAAAAACATAATAACGAAAGATATAATACACAATGAAGAAAAAATTTAGAACAAAATAAAGGAAGGGATAAAACACCAAAAAATATAAAACATAATAAAGTAAGGCATAAAACACCAAAAAATATAAAACATAATAAAGTAAGGCATAAAACACCAAAAAATATAAAACATAATAAAGTAAGGCATAAAACACCAAAAAATATAAAACATAATAAAGTAAGGCATAAAACACCAAAAAATATAAAACATAATAAAGTAAGGCATAAAACACCAAAAAATATAAAACATAATAAAGTAAGGCATAAAACACCAAAAAATATAAAACATAATAAAGTAAGGCATAAAACACCAAAAAATATAAAACATAATAAAGTAAGGCATAAAACACCAAAAAATATAAAACATAATAAAGTAAGGCATAAAACACCAAAAAATATAAAACATAATAAAGTAAGGCATAAAACACCAAAAAATATAAAACATAATAAAGTAAGGCATAAAACACCAAAAAATATAAAACATAATAAAGTAAGGCACAAAACACCAAAAAATATAAAACATAATAAAGTAAGGCATAAAACACCAAAAAATATAAAACATAATAAAGTAAGGCACAAAACACCAAAAAATATAAAACATAATAAAGTAAGGCATAAAACACCAAAAAATATAAAACATAATAAAGCAACATATAAAACATTATAAAGAAAAATATGACACATAATAAAGCAAAGTATAAAACAATAAAGAAAGGAATAAAACAAAATACAGTAAAGTATAAAACACAAAAAAGTATAAAACAAAATCAGAAAAGTATTAAACAGCCAAAGCGTATAAAGCATAATCAATCAATGTATAAAGCATTATTAAGAAAAGTATAAAACAATAAAAAAAATAAAAACAGTAAAAAATGTATAAAAGATAATAATAAAAAGTAGTACAGACAATAAGGATAAAACTTTAGAAAGCAAAATATAAAAAAAAGAAAAGTAGAAACAAAGTTAAATAAAACATAAAACACCAAAAAACTATGACATGATTAAGTAAAGTTTTAAACATAAAAAAGCATAAAACATAATTAAGAAAAGTATAAAACAATAAAGAAAAGTATAAAGCTATAAAGAAAAATATAAAACAATAAAGAAAATTATAATACTAAATAAAGAAAAGTATAAGACTCAATAAAGAAAAGCATAAAACAACAATAAAATGTATAACACTTAATAAAGAAAAGTATAAAACAATAAAAAAGTATAACACTTAAAGAAAAGTATAAAGCAATAAAAAAAGTATAACACTCAATAAAGAAAAGCATAAAAACAATAAGGAAAAATATAAAACAATAAAGAACTTCACAAAAGCATAAAACATCACCACGAAATCCGTTTTTAGATATATTCATGTAAAGCGCTCGTATTGTAATGGTTATAGACGTAGGAAATTGACACAGTGACCCGAGTGCAAATGGCGCTATTTGCGTATTAAAAAGCGCTTAATACCATTAGGAAAGGTATGAATTCAGCAAGTATCTCTCCAGCTATAGTTAAATAGTAGGGCAGACAGGGCTGATATGGCATCTTGGTATGGCATCCGGTCTCTAAATTCAAACCTGTTAAACTCCTCTTTAAACTGACCTTGTGTCGTATCCCGGAGGAGTTGGGTAAATATATGTATCATGCAATTTTATTTTTGGTGTCAGACTTTAGTAAAAAAAAAAATAATACTTAATGATATCCGTTTTGATTGTATAATGTTCCATCCTGGTATCTTTTGTTTAGAAGAAAGTTAAAAAGATCTTAACTTTTTCTTCAAAGGAAGGAAAATAGGCCAATGACTTTTTGGGCGTTGTATGGCAAATCTTTATAACGAAAACTGAGGTCAAGTTGATCTCATTGACATGTAGTCGATGGCTCATACGAATTATAAATGAAAAAATAGTTCATTAAAATCATCTGAATAACTATGTTTTAAGGCTGCTTTCTTCTAAGCATTCAACTGATGTTGCTCATCAGTCGATGGAAATATTTACTAAGATTTGCTTATTCCTTTGGTTGCTTACTGTACCAGCTGTTACTAAGTGGTCACCCCTCTAATGGTGTAGTTTAGGGTAAAAATATTTACGTGAAGCCGTTCAAATTCATTGGGAAAAATTTCCAGTAATTCTCTCTTGTGTGTGTGTGTGTGTGTGTGTGTGTGTGTGTGTGTGTGTGTGTGTGTGTGTGTGTGATTTGAACTAATTAGACCCTCAAACTCAGCGCATATTTTCAAAAAAAAAAAGAAAAAAAAGAATGATAATTTTACATTTTATATGGGGGTTTATATTTAGTCTTGGACATTAACTAAGTTAAAACTTACTGGAAAAGAAAGGTTCTTTTTTTTAACGTACACATGGGAAGCAGCATGATGAACGTAAAAGTATGCGAATAAACCCTCTGACGGCCAAACGCAAAGCCTAACCTGGTCCTGGACGTATGAATCTCGCGGCTCAACGCTCAGAATCGTCAGTTCGATCGGAGAACTACTGCTGCTCATCCATAAGAGTGGCTTCTATAGATGAGAATAAAAGCAGCCATCGAAAGATAACCATGACCCACACTCAAACCACATACATAAACCGCATCGCTCTTCGCGCGGGTAAAAAAGGAGCGCCTCCTGCTGAGGTTGGAGCCCTGACCTCAGTGTTCGAAAAATCAGCTACAGAGCTCAAACAACAAAAAACTACTAAAATGCAAACAAACAATACAAGTAGCGACATTTAACGTTAGAACCTTAAATAGAATAGGTCAACTACCGGAGCTGACTGCATCGGCCGTAGAACATAAGATAGACATAATATGCATATAAGAACACAGATACACGCACAACTAGGATATAAAATATCACGATACTAACAATGGATGGATGCTAGCCACTATATCAGCATGGAAAACCTCTGTCAATGCCACGGTAGGAGGTGTAGGCATACTTATAGGACCAAGAGCGTTAAAAATCACTTAATAGCATTGAGAGAATACAACTTAGGATGATGGTAGCTATTTTTAATGGCAACAATAATCTCCTGCTACAGCCATGCCAATGTTAGTGAAGAAACTGAACTAGCCACCTTCTACGATGAGCTATCCTCTCTAGTGCGGAGCATTCCGAAACACAACGTGCTAGTCTTTGGTGGAGACGTGAATGCCCAAATCGGGAAAAACGGAAACAAAAAATACAGCCTACACAATATGTCAAATAGGAATGGACAATATCTAACAGATTTCATGATAGAAAATAGACTAACATGCCTCAATACAAACTACCAAAAAAGGGAGGGGAAATTATGGACCTACACATACGCGAACAGTGTAAAGCACAGATAGACTACGTCTTAATAAACAAGAAATGGGAAAATAGCGCAATGAATTGCAAGGCATACTCCTCTTTCGAAGGTGTGTCCTCCGATCACAGAATAGTCACGGCAAAAATACGACTAAGCCTACGAAAAAACGCCACACGAACAGCGACCACCAAACACTAGGACTGGTCCTTCTTAACAAAGGAGATATTAGAGATAATTATGTATTAGAATTGAGAAACAGATTCGA
The DNA here is from genome assembly GCA_963585895.1 of Sepioteuthis lessoniana. Taxonomy (NCBI): domain Eukaryota; kingdom Metazoa; phylum Mollusca; class Cephalopoda; order Myopsida; family Loliginidae; genus Sepioteuthis; species Sepioteuthis lessoniana. The sequence goes on along the minus strand of CAUZXS010001190.1, from coordinate 55,303 downwards.
GACACTACAGGAGAAGACAGAAAAAGGTACCACAAATGACGAATATGAGAATTTCGTCAACGCGCACCTAGAGGCAGCAGCGAATTGTATTCCAACAAAATCGAAAACTAAATATAGAGTCCCATGGGAAACGTTAGCGGTTAGAGAAAAACGTGCAGGCGTGAAAACTGCCCCCAAAAGCTATAGGAAGAACCCAACAAACACAAATGCCCTAAAACTCAAAAAGACACAAAATGAATAAGCAAGCACATATCTAAAAGAACAGACAGAATACGTAAAAAGTCAGATAGATAAGATTAGAGACTCAGTGGAAGATAGACAATCTAGGATAGCCTGACAAACAATAAACGAAGTGAGTAGAAGGAAGAGCACAGTCAAAGCTCAATTGAAAGCTACAAACCAACAAGAAAGAATAAAACTGTGGAAACAGCATTTCGAAAATCTACTAGGAAACTCACCGAACGTTACACATGAACCAATCACCAGAATTATTAGTAAGCAATTGGACATTAAACTTGGATCGTTCACTCAAGAAGAACTCGATTCGGTTCTTAGAAAAATTAAAAATAGGAAAGCCGCAGGGCTTGAGGAGATTCCCCCAGAAGTATGGAAGACCAGACAATTCGACGACATACTGCTCCGACAATGCAACGCATCAAAATCTGATAGACAGATGGATGAAAGGATGCATCCTCCCTTTCCCTAAAAAGGGTGACCTCGGATTAGCCAAGAACTACCGAGGTATAATACTTAAATCTATAGCAGCCAAAATTTACAATGCCCTACTGCAAAACCGCATAGAACCCAAAATGAAGAACATTCTTCGGAAAACCAAAATGGCTTCCAAAGAAATAGATTCACGACCTCACAAATATTGACCATCCGTGGCCTTCATGTCAATGCACACAAAACTGAATACGTGTGCTTTAATCAAACAGACGACATTTCCACACTAGACGAAACCTCTCTGAACAAATTCACCTACCTAGGAAGCAGTGTCTCATCAACCGAAAAAGATATCGACACGCGGCTAACGAAGGCATGGACAGCTATCGATAAGCTATCGATCATAAGGAAGTCAGACCTGACCGATAAAATGAAACGCAGTTTCTCCCAAGCAGCGGTCGTGTCGATACTGCACTACTTGGACGCCAACAAAACGGCTGGAGAAGAAGCTGGACGACAATTACACAAGAATGCTGCGAGCAATATTGAACAAGTCCTGGAGGCAACACCCCACAAAGTACCAACTATACGGCCACCTACCTTCCATCACGAAAACTATCCAAGTTAGACGAATCAGACACGCAGGACACTGCTGGAGAAGCAGGAACGAGCTCATAAGTGATGTACTCCTATGGACTCCCATATATTGCCGAGCAAAAGCAGGACGACCAGCTCGGACATACATACAGCAGCTATGTGAGGATACGGGATGTACCCCGGAAGACCAGCAGGGGGTGAACGATAGGGAGAAGTGGTGAGAGACGGTCAGGGATATCCGTGCAAGCGGCACGACATGATCATGATGATATGGGGGTTAGCATTCACATTCTTATTCAATGTAGAATAAACATCCATTTCCAGAAAAATTAGCGTTGTAAAAAGCAAATGACCAAACTCGTCGAATTATTTTATTTAATTTTATCTTATTTTATTTTCCCCTGCGTGGAGGCGGTTCTTGTTTTAATACTTGTTCTGGAAGTGGGTGATCAGTCTACATTGAATTAGAATGTGAAAGTGAACCCTTTCTTTATAAAACGTAACATTTTGTTTTGAAAGAAAAAATTGCGGTGAGTTTGGGGGTATAATTAGTTCAAATCACTCACACGCAACACACACACACACACACACACACACAAAAAAAAAACAAAAAAAAACAAAAGAAATAGAATTTTCTTCCAGGCAAACATGATTAAATGCATGTGTAGAATAATACTAAGTTTATGTATCAACCTCTTGGTGTAGAATAATACTAAGTTTATGTATCAACCTCGTGGTGTAGAATAATACTAAAGTTATGTATCAACCTCTTGGTGTAGAATTATACTAAAGTTTATGTATCAATCTCTTGGTGTAGAATTATACAAATTTTATGTATCAACATCTTGGTGTAGAATAATACTAAGTTTATGTATCAACCTTTTCGTGTAGAATAATACAAAAGTTATGTATCAACCTCTTGGTGTAGAATTATACTAAGTTTATGTATCAACCTCTTGGTGTAGAATAATACTAAGATTATGTATTAACCTCTTGGTGTAGAATAATACTAAGTTATGTATCAACCTCTTGGTGTAGAATTATACTAAGTTTATGTATGAACCTCTTGGTGTAGAATATTACTAAGTTTATGTATCAACCTCTTGGTGTAGAATAATACTAAGTTATGTATCAACCTCTTGGTGTAGAATTATACTAAGTTTATGTATGAACCTCTTGGTGTAGAATATTACTAAGTTTATGTATCAACCTCTTGGTGTAGAATAATACTAAGTTTATGTATCAACCTCTTCGTGTAGAATAATACTAAGTTTATGTATCAACCTCTTGATGTAGAATTATACTAAGTTTATGTATCAGCCTCTTGGTGTAGAATAATAATAAGTTTATGTATTAACCTCTTGGTGTTGAATAATAATAAGTTTATGTATGAACCTCTTGGTGTAGAATATTACTAAGTTTATGTATGAACCTCTTGGTGTAGAATAATACTAAAGTTATGTATCAACCTCTTGGTGTAGAATAACACTAAGTTTATGTATCAACCTATTGGTGTAGAATAATACTAAGTTTATGTATCAACCTCTTGGTGTAGAATTATACTAAGTTTATGTATCAACCTCTTTGTGTAGAATTATACTAAAGTTTATGTATCAATCTCTTGGTGTAGAATTATACAAATTTTATGTATCAACATCTTGGTGTAGAATAATACTAAGTTTATGTATCAACCTCTTGGTGTAGAATAACACTAAGTTTATGTATCAACCTCTTGGTGTAGAATAATACTAAGTTTATGTATCAACCTCTTGGTGTAGAATTATACTAAGTTTATGTATCAACCTCTTTGTGTAGAATTATACTAAAGTTTATGTATCAATCTCTTGGTGTAGAATTATACAAATTTTATGTATCAACATCTTGGTGTAGAATAATACTAAGTTTATGTATCAACCTTTTCGTGTAGAATAATACAAAAGTTATGTATCAACCTCTTGGTGTAGAATAATACTAAGTTTATGTATCAACCTTTTCGTGTAGAATAATACAAAAGTTATGTATCAACCTCTTGGTGTAGAATAATACTAAGTTTATGTATCAACCTTTTCGTGTAGAATAATACAAAAGTTATGTATCAACCTCTTGGTGTAGAATAATACTAAGTTTATGTATGAACCTCTTGGTGTAGAATATTACTAAGTTTATGTATCAACCTCTTGATGTAGAATAATACTAAGTTTATGTATCAACCTCTTGGTGTAGAATATTACTAAGTTTATGTATCAACCTCTTGGTGTAGAATTATGTAATTTACAAAGCGCTTCGCTTTGATGTGGCACAAGGCCGAATGAATAGGGCGCTCAATGAGACTCGAACTCACTCGTGTAGGTCTGCTAGTCTAGCTTGCTAACTGTTACACCACCAGAGGTGCCCCTCTTGGTGTAGAATTATACTAAGTTTATGTATTAATCTCCTGGTGTAGAATAATACTAAGTTTATATATCAACCTCTTGGTGTAGAATAATACTAAAGTTATGTATCAACCACTTAGTGTAGAATAATACTAAGTTTATGTATCAACCTCTTGGTGTAGAATTATACTAAGTTTATATATTAATCTCCTGGTGTATAATAATACTAAGTTTATGTATCAACCTCTTGGTGTAGAATAATACTTAAGTTATGTATCAACCTCTTGGTGTAGAATAACACTAAGTTTATGTATCAACCTCTTGGTGTAGAATAATACTAAGTTTATGTATCAACCTCTTGGTGTAGAATTATACTAAGTTTATGTATCAACCTCTTTGTGTAGAATTATACTAAAGTTTATGTATCAATCTCTTGGTGTAGAATTATACAAATTTTATGTATCAACATCTTGGTGTAGAACAATACTAAGTTTATGTATCAACCTTTTCGTGTAGAATAATACAAAAGTTATGTATCAACCTCTTGGTGTATAATTATACTAAGTTTATGTATCAACCTCTTGGTTTAGAATAATACTAAGATTATGTATTAACCTCTTGGTGTAGAATAATACTAAGTTATCTATCAACCTCTTGGTGTAGAATTATACTAAGTTCATGTATGAACCTCTTGGTGTAGAATATTACTAAGTTTATGTATCAACCTCTTGGTGTAGAATTATACTAAAGTTATGTATCAATCTCTTGGTGTAGAATAAAAATAAGTTTATGTATCAATCTCTTGGTGTAGAATAATAATAAGTTTATGTATCAACCTCTTCGTGTAGAATTATACTAAGTTTATGTATCAGCCTCTTGGTGTAGAATAATACTAAGTTTATGTATTAACCTCTCGGTGTTGAATAATACTAAGTTTATGTATGAACCTCTTGGTGTAGAATATTACTAAGTTTATGTATTAACCTCTTGGTGTAGAATAATACTAAAGTTATGTATCAATCTCTTGGTGTAGAATAAAAATAAGTTTATGTATCAATCTATTGGTGTAGAATAATAATAAGTTTATGTATCAATCTCTTGGTGTAGAATAATACTAAGTTTATGTATCAACCTCTTGGTGTAGAATAATACTAAGTTTATGTATCAACCTCTTGGTGCAGAATAATACTAAGTTTATGTATCAACCTTTTCGTGTAGAATAATACAAAAGTTATGTATCAACCTCTTGGTGTAGAATTATACTAAGTTTATGTATCAACCTCTTGGTATAGACTTATACTAAGTTTATGTATCAACCTCTTGATGTAGAATTATGCTAAGTTTATGTATCAACCTCTTGGTGTAGAATAATACTAAGTTTATGTATCAAACTCTTGGTGTAGAATATTACTAAGTTTATGTATCAACCTCTTGGTGTAGAATAATACTAAGTTTATGTATCAACCTCTTGGTGTAGAATATTACTAAGTTTATGTATCAACCTCTTGGTGTAGAATATTACTAAGTTTATGTATCAACCTCTTGATGTAGAATTATACTAAGTTTATGTATCAACCTCTTGGTGTAGAATAATACTAAGTTTATGTATCAATCTCTTGCTGTAGAATAATACTAAGTTTATGTATCAACCTCTTGGTGTAGAATAATACTAAGTTTATGTATCAAACTCTTGGTATAGTATATTACTAAGTTTATGTATCAACCTCTTGATGTAGAATAATACTAAGTTTATGTATCAACCTCTTGGTGTAGAATATTACTAAGTTTATGTATCAACCTCTTGGTGTAGAATTATGTAATTTACAAAGTGCTTCGCTTTGATGTGGCACAAGGCCGAATGAATAGTGCGCCCAATGAGACTCGAACTCACTCGTGTAGGTCTTCTAGCTTGCTAACCGTTACACCACCAGAGGTGCCCCTCTTGGTGTAGAATTATACTAAGTTTATGTATTACTCTCCTGCTGTAGAATAATACTAAGTTTATATATCAACCTCTTGGTGTAGAATAATACTAAAGTTATTTATCAACCACTTAGTGTAGAATAATACTAAGTTTATGTATCAACCTCTTGGTGTAGAATTATACTAAGTTTATGTATCAACCTCTTTGTGTAGAATAATACTAAGTTTATGTATCAACCTCTTGGTGTAGAATTATATTAAATTTATGTATCAACCTCTTGGTGTAGAATATTACTAAGTTTATGTATCAACCTCTTGGTGTAGAATTATAGTAAGTTTATGTATCAACATATTGGGGCTGTCGTGACCCAACGGTTATTGTCCAAGAAAGTGGACATGGCTACTCGATTTCAAATTTTCTTTGCATTAGAAACAGCTCAAATACCCTTGCCAAAGATATGAATCCAACTATTCTATCTCCAGCGATGGGTAAATAGTAGGATAGACCTTGTTATAGCAATTGATCTAGGAGAAGAAAAATTGAATTTATACCTGGAGAGGGATGTGTTTCACAAGGCTTGCCAAAGACACATTACACCTAACCCCAAAATTAGGTATTTTTGTCTCAACCTCTAAATTGATTTTAAATGCCGAAATTTGATTCATTTCTTAATGTTTGATTACAACCAAAACAATATTTTCAATGTTCCATTGTCATCGTTTTTCATAGCACTTTTTTATTTGACTATAATCATAATCATTTGTTTGGACACAGTCATATATTATCAATTATCCCCATTTAATACTAATAATCTATACACACATGGTTTAAAGTAACTATTCCTATTTAATAATAATCATTTGTTTGCACAATTATATGATATCAAGTATTCCTTGCATGAATTTGTAAGAAGCACTATGTCATCCACGTAGTCTAAGTCTAGTTTCTGTCGGGTATTGCCTACTTCTTGGCTATTTTAGCGTAAAGCTATTTTCTTTCATAAGATCTATCGACGTTCAAAGTATGTAGCCTATGCAGATTATGAACAGATATGGGGTTAATGTATCCCCTTGCAGAACACCAGCAACAATGTCAAAGAAGTCTATGTCCCCATCCTGTGAGCGAACTTTTACTTTGGTGTTTTTTTAGAGTATCATTATGGCTGTGACAGTTTCTTTGAGGACACCATACGCTAGTAGTATTTGCGCCATTTTTCCTCTGTGTATGAAGTCAAATGCCTAGGAGAAATTTCCGAAGAAGATTGTCACCTCGAGGTTTTTTGTGCGAACTTTTTTTCGATGATTCAACGGATTGTCAGAATCTGTGATGTTATTGATCGCTTTTCTCCAAAATCCATTTTGATTCTTTCTAAGAATTTTCTCAAATTCAGATTCGATGCGGTTGAGTAGTTGAGCATTATAAATCTTAGCAGCTTTGGAAGTAAGGGTTATGCCTCAATAGTTCTCGAGAATTCTGAAGTCACTTTTCTTAGGAAAGGGGAGGATGAAGCCTTTTGTCCACCTCTCTATTGCCTTTTGGTTACATACGGCGTTGCTGTATCGGAGCAGTAAGTAATCAAATTTTCTTGTCTTCTATACTTTTGGAGGTATTTTATTAAGACCGGCAACTTTCCTGTTTTTAATTTTTCTAAGTACAACGTCGCGTTCTTCTTGAGTAAACTGTCCTAGTCTGATGCCTTGTTAGTCATTAATAAATTTCGAGATAGGTTTATCTGTAAGTTTTCGGGAGTTTCCAAACAGATTCTTGAAATCTTCTTTCTACATCTGTATTCGTCCTTCTTGGATGGCAGCTTTTAGTCTAGGTCTAGAAGTGCTCTTCTTTTTACTTACTTCATTTACTGCTTGCCACGCTATTCGAGATTTCCCTCTTCTACCGAGTTTCTAATTTTATTGATTTGACCTTCAATGTATTCATTTTTTCTTTTTTTTTTCTTTTTTTGGTGGGGGTATGCGTTGAATAGTTCTCTTTGTGCCTCCTGAATGTTGGCATTAATTGGGTTCTTTTTATTACATAGAGATGCTGTTTTCACGTTGTCTCGTTTTTTCCTAATTGCTATTTTCTCCCATGGAACTCTATGTTTGGCTCTTAGTTTTGTTGGTATGCATTCTGCTGCTGCTGCTTCCATGTGGGCGTTGACGAAGTTCTTGTATTCGTTATTCGGAGTGTTTCGGATAACTCCAGAAGGGCATCGAATTTGTTTCTTAATATTATCGTATATTTATTTCTATTATCTCTATTGTTAAGCAAGGGCCAGTCATAATGTGTGGTTTTGGTTGTTTGTATCGTATTCCTTGGCTCTGATGTATTTTTGCTGTGACAATTCTGTGATCGGATAACACACCTTCAAAAGAGGAATATGCCTCACAATGCAAAGCGCAATTAATCCACTTCTTATTTATGATGTGATCTATCTGCACCTTAGCACTATTTGCGTTACTGCAGGTTCATAGTTTCCCCTTTCTTTTTTGGAACTTAGTATTAAGGCATGTTAGTCCGTTTTCAAGTGAGAATTCTGTTAGATGTTCCCTATTTCTGTTTGACGATTTGTATAAACAAAATTTGTTTTCGTCTTTACCTATTTGAGCATTCATGTCTCTACTGATGATTAGCAGGAGGCATTAGTCTCTATGTGAATGCAGACAAACCAGAGTATATGTGTAATAATCCAAAAAGAGACAGCTCCACTCTAAATGATGGTTCTTTGAAATTAGTCGACAAGTTCATGTACCTCGGTAGCAGCATCTCATCCACTGAAAGTGACATCAATATGCGCCTAGCAAATGCATGGACTGCTATCGATCATAAGGAAATCTGACCTAACCGATAAAATAAAACGCAATTTCTTCCAAGCAGCGGCTGTGTCAATTCTACTCTATGGTAGTCTTCTTTTAATGAGGTTAAAACTCACTACAATCGAAATGATTAATTTAGATATTTTGCTAACTACAACGATGCTAGATATTTATCTTAATAAAGTTGTAATTTACTAAGCTTTTTGCTTAGACGTGGCACAAGGCCATATGAAAGGGACACCCAATGAGCCTCGAACTCATTCGTGTAGGTTTGCTTGTCGAGCTTGCTAACCATTACACCACCAAAGGCGCCTTTTTATCTTAATAAAGTTGCCAGGAAAAATTGCATTGCACCAGCTTTCTAAATGAACTGGTCCAATCTGACTGGAAATCATCATTAACTTTTTGGTTAATTTTTTAACCATATGTGTCTTTTTGAATACACTGTAAACCAGTGTTCAAAAAGTTTAAATTGACCAATCGGGAGCTTCTTGATACGATTTGAAAATATAAATAAATAAATAAATAAATAAATAAATAAAGCATTCTAAGCATCCCAATTAGGGAAAGTGGGTAATAACTAGAATTTTCTAAATATATTTTACAAATTACAAAAAGACTTTGTGGGTAAATAAATTTGAACAAAAGAAAATTAAGATTGACCTCGGCATGCTTAAACTCTGTCCTTATCAACATTAAACAAATAAGTGACACTTGAGTCTCACTGACGGGTCAGACTTCTCAAAAAACAAATGGTGCCTTTGCTTGAATTTCTATCTACGCACATACGCAAAAATTCTCTCCTCCAAACCGTCACTTGCTCTCTTTCTCTCTCTTTCTCTCTCTCTCTCCCTCTCTCTCTCTCTCTATATATATATATATATATATATATATATATCTTTAAAGTCATTCCACGTGTGGTCTTTTTGCAGGGTCTTAGATGATGAATACATAAGAAACGAAATGTTTAAGAGAGCCATGCAAATAGCAGTATCACAAACGAGTAATTATTTTTTTACTGCCGCATATGATCAGAGCCAATGCATAGGGCCAGCAGAGCCTATAACGTCTGCGTGAGGGGGTACTTGTGCTCTGGGGGCGCTATATATCTGAGGAAACTCAAAATGATTTTTAGAAATAAGACAAGGGAGAAAATTTGATTTTTTTTCTAAAAGATGTTTCCATTTATTTTATCTTATTTTTTCCTTTTTTTTTTTTTTTTGATTTATTTTTATTTTTTGACAAAATAGCCAATTCATAAATAAATTCGCCCATAAATGAATATTACAAAAAAAAGTGAAATTAGATAAAAAAAAAAAAAACAAACAACTGATTTTTATTTTTATTTGTCTCTGCCTCCCATTAGACAGGACTTGACACAAAGTCTTTTTTAAAATGGGGGTTTATGGGGGTTAGGTCAGGCACGAGTCTCGGCTCGTGCCGTGTTAGACTTATGCTTGTCACCGGCTTACTTAGTGCAATGTGTGCCAGATGAACCTGCTGGACTTTGACTCACTCGTATATTACCTAAGTCCAGCGCGTGTGCCTGTTCATAGCTTTAACTAGACCAGAGTGGTCTAGTGCTATACTTTGCTATTAGTATGGTTCGCCCATCTGAAAGTGACCCAGCCGAAGCTCTGATAACCATACAGCCTCGAATCTGACATTGATTTTGGATACCTCATCCGGTACGAATGCCAGATGGCCAAGGTAAAAAGCCAACTAAAAATTAAGGTGTAACAAAATTGTTTTTATTCAAAGGATCAACAAAATTGACTTCATGCAAAAAACTTAAGATTCTTAGCTTTTACCATCATTTTGAAGACATATCTGCTACAATGCATGAAAAACACCTTATATGATTGCTTTATTTTGCCAGTAACTCTTTCGTTAATTCCTTAAAAATTGACCTTGTATTGCATCCTACCTCTGGCGATGGAGCAGGGTAAATATATACTCCTTTACCCCAGTTGCCCGGACATTTACTAAATATAACTTAGTTTGACCGAAGTATTGGTCCTTAAATTTTTCCTTCTAGCATAGCCGGTAGTATTGGTGTACCGTTTGCGAAAGATATTGTATAGAATGTTGAAATACTATGAAACAAACAATATACATTTGTCATTAGGGTAGGTCAATTTTTTTAACGGTGTTCTTGGACAAGTCAAGATAATGGGGTTTGATATAATAAGAAATGATACGACAAGTTAAAGTCTTAGCTTTTATCATCTTTTTAAAGAGACAATTTTTTAAAAAATTGTCTGCTAAAATGCACGAAAAAAAAACAACTTTTCGCTAGATTCGCTAGAAAAATTGTGCTTTTTCAACAAAAAATCTGGTAAAATTTTAAACATAAAAACAGTATATATATATATATATATATATATATATATATATATATATATATATATTATATATATATATGGGAAATCAACTGATTTCCATACTAAAAAGTAGTCGTTTTTGTGCTGAAAAATAGACTCAAGAAGTTGTAATTTTTATATCTCCATTTTTGCATTTATCGACCAATCGGCGCTTTCGGTGAGTTTTTTAATTTCTTGAGATACTTTGCAGATGATGATATGTGACTTGCCGCGAAAAATTTGAAGGATCAAACTCCAAAATAATAAAAGAAATCTTTTTCCCCCAAGAAATATTTCAGCCACTTAGAATCATGGGTAAATCATCAACTTTTTAAAAATCTAATTTATACCTTAATTGTATAAGTCAGCGAAGAAATAGATATTTCTTCAGTAAGTATGGAATTGTCCTGTACTACCAGTACGTATGAATCGTCCCACGTCCACTCAACCTTTCGGTTTATTTGTTATGAGCGAAAAATGTAGATTTTTTTCTTTCAAGAACGTATTTTATTTCAACATCGCTTAAGTATCTTAAAATTGCGCGAATAGATTAGTGTTTACATAGATTTATTAATATTGATATTACAGAATAAGTTTGCCGTTTAAATACCAGCAGCAGTCTTATATACTTTAAGGGTGTTGTAACGCGTTGTTCGCGATACAGGAAAGAACAACAATACGCCGAAGTAAATAACAGTGCACACTTTATTGCTGAACTTCTACCGGTGCTGCTGTTCGTTTCCTCATCAAGATAAAGTGTGGCAAATGGCCTTTTTAATGTGGGGGTCCAAGCACGAGCCAAAGTTCAAATCCGCGGCCGGTTCCAAAAAATACCTTAAGCTCTGTCGGCATTCCTCTAAAAATGGTACCTCAGGCACTAGACGATAGATTCAACCCTACCGAAGCAGGGGAGGGCCTCATGTGAAACGGCTCCCCTGCCCAAAGAGTGTCGGTCTTAACTACGAGAAACGAATGATGATCTTCCCCGGCTTGCGTGTCAGGCAGCCTTGACCGACGTGACGAAAACAAGCAACCAAGCTACACAAACCAGTCCGTGTAGCGAGCAACACAGCCGGCGTGTAACCCGAATTCCAAGTCTCACTCTCGAGCTAAGTTGGCTCAGGTATTTGATTAGTATCCCACCGTATTAAAGTGTGTCTCAAGGCCTTTTTTACGTGAGATGCCGAGCGCAGGGCTATGGCCCAGACACGTCTAGCGGCTACAAAGATTCTTTGTGGCCCGTAAGTATTCCTCTAAAAAGGGAAATCTTAAGCGCCAGGCAATAAACCAAGCCCTGCCGGAGCAGGTAAGAGCCCGGGGAATACTGCTGCCTGAAGTCCAAGGAGTATCGATCTTAGCTGCGTGACTCAAATGCTGGGTTTCCCTGGCATCTTTGTCAGGCGGCCTTGACCAACGAACCATAGACACATACGAGCTGAACCGTGCCGGCCAGAACAACACGGTTGGCCTGTCTGTGCCAAGGTGGCTCATATTTGTCGCCCCACCACGGCCAACGTGTGACCGGAATCGCGAAACTCAATCGAGCCGGAGACGAGCTGGCTCTCTGTATTTGTCGGACGACTGTGGCACCAAGCCTTTTTTTAAGGTGGGTCTAGACGTGTAGCCGTAACCCAGATACGCCCGACAGCCTTGGGCCCGGTTGGCATTCCGCTAAAAAGAGCGTCACAGGCGCCAGGCGATAAACCTAGCTCCTTCGGACTGGGCTAAAGCTTGGAGGGACGATCCCCAGAGGCAAAAGGAGTGCCGATCTCAGCGCGCAGGACATGGATGCTGGCTTTACGTTACCCATATCAGGCGGCCTTGATCAACGTCGCAAGACCTCGCAACCAAGCCACACGAACCGATCTTTGTAGAGAGCAACACGGCCGGCGTGTGACCTGAATCGCTTGGCTTGCTCGACCAAGAACCAGCCTGGTTCTCTGCTACGAACGTTGTAACTTCCACTTTATATTAAGGGTGGATTAGCCCACCACAGCAAAGGGATTTATATATTTTCTCACCTAGTGATATATTTACACGCACGATACATAATAATGTTGCACTAAGAAAGAAAATGACGTGGTTTGTTATTTCGAGCCAATGAAAATCAACCCTTAAAAAACTCCGAATAAAATGACACGAACGAATAGACTTCTTTCTGAAATAAAAATAATCTTCATAAATCTCAAATAAGTTCCTCTCCCCCGTTGTTTTTTAGAATATATTTTTGTTTCTACTTAACAGATAGATTTTTTACTGTAAATGATTTTTATTCTGTTTATCATAATATCAATTGAAGGAAATTTAATAAGATATTCAGCCCAAAATAATTCAAGCCTCATTTAAGTTCTGTGTATACTTGTATGTGCGTCTCTGTGTTTCTGTGTCTGTGTGTCTGTGTCTGTGGTCTGTTGCACTGACCCAGACATTGAGCAGCCAACATCAAAGATTCTAGGAGCAACTGAGAGAGACGCTTGATCTTGCTCAGACATTCGTTTTGAAAAATACTAGAGATAAAGAGAAATATGTTTTTTTATTTTTTGTTTTAGCTTTTTTCAAATTTTGAAGAATGCTCAGTTGTCAATTAACAGCCGTGCAAATATTCACAGATACAGAGAATTGTATTTACGAAAAAAAATAATTGAAAGTTAAAATTGTTCTTATTTTCTAAATTATATATATATAATGAATTATGTTAAAAATATGAACTGAGTAAATTGATGAAGTAAAGTGGTCACTGAAATATCTACAACATTATCATTAAGTCGCGTTGCTAGCCCGGATTTCCCTTCCCTGACACACACACACACACACACTCTCTCTCTCTCTCTCTCTCTCTCTCTCTCTCTCTCTCTCTCTCTCTCTCTCTCTCTTTCCATTCGTTCCTATCATCCATCGCTCACGGCAGGTCTTCTAGACTACATCCCGTGTTCTTACAGAGCTGTTAGTGGTAAGTTCTGGTTGGTCAGCCACCAGTCTCGTCCATGTGAAGAGATCTCCAGGAGAACATAATTTCGTCTTTGCTTCTCCAGTAGTATATATATATATATATATATATATATATACATTGTTATCCATTATCCATAGACCGACTGTTTCGTTGCATTTACGCATATGTGGCAGCCGTCAATTCCCCACTCAAGTACTCAACCTACCGGGTGGGGGGAGTATATATATTGTCATTTACAGACAGTTGTATTACAACTCTTCAGTTGCTTAGTTGGCTGGGACTGTAGGATACACCGACTGCACCTCTGCCGAGGGGTAAAACTCCCCAACGAGTGTCCTGGATATAACACTAAACAATCTCATGGTGAGGTTCCAGTAATGATGGAGCTTTGGGGAATGCATGCTACCCCTTCAATGCCATCACTCCCAGTTTCTCTCTGGCTCAAAGTGGTAACACCAGATAGGGTCCTTTCTTTGGGTCAAATAGAACTAAACTGTGTACTTATGCTAAACTGAATTGCTCGAAATAGAACTGTTTTTGTATGCTAAACTGAATTATTTGAAAAGGAACTGTTTGGACATTTTGTGTAAACAAAAGAAAAATACTTATTCTGAACTGAATTGTTTGAAACTTTGATCAAAATGACTTAACTTAGCGTTAAATAACGCGAATAAGGTTGATACGCCGTAAAACAAAATAACCAACAACTCTTCAGTGGGGCTAGACACGTGAGATACTTCAAGATCGAAACACGGCTCACTTTAGGTCAGACGGATAATTTACCCAAGAGCTATTGTCATGCACAGCAGAAGTGAACGTAAACTTGGAGTCAAATGCTCTTGGTAACTGTCAGTTTCTCGCTTATGCGATCATCAGACCAAATACTTTATCACTGAAACCGAGCACTCAATATTCATTGGTGACCCTAATCGACAGCGACCTCGTAGACTTCCTTTTCAATAGTTACTACACCGAGGTGTAGGGAAGGGCGCTACTTCTTTCTCATAGTTGCTCCACTTTACCCTTTATACGTACATTATAATGCTGGGTGTTAAGCAAGGAAGCATTAAGTATCATTTTTTTGAGTCTTTGGTATGACTCAACCTGGGATTGAACCTCGATCTGCTGGACCATTGGCGAACACTCTACCCACTAGAATATGGGCCGAAATAATGTGTGCGCGTGTGTATGTGTGGCGTTTACAAAGGAAATAGTTTTAAAAATTACTACACCATAGATATTGATACTCACGATACACAGTTTTATAGAGAAACCCTTGAAGTTTATTATTGAGGCTTTCGACAGCACCATTTATTCTATTGTTAATCGGCTGATGCGTATTCATTTTGTGTGTTTGCATTAAGCAAAATGAATTCTGTTATTGTTGTGCTAGGGGCATTTGAGAACACATTTCAAGAAATCACTGCCGACAGAAGATTAGTACCAGAAATCTGAAGAAAAAAAGCACAAAAAAGCGGTATGTTTGTACAAAGGTAAAAGGTCCTGGAAGACCATCTATATCTGGAAAATAATTGTCAGTCTTATTTACCTGTGCCAGTCGTAGAAATCTACAAGGAGGGCAGATCAAGACTTACAATGATAATGGTTCCTTACAAACTGTGGGACACTGGATGCTGTCTAGACAACTACCAAAAGCGATGGCTGACGTAGTCTTTGCAAAATCTATGATTTATTGATTGATTGATTTTAATGGCCTGTCAACCCATCTAGGGTTATTCCATGTCAAGAGATTAGCTAATCGCGTTCATAGCAACTGTATATTTTTGTATAGTTGCTTTTGATGTCTTCTTTTTCACGTTATTTATCAAGTATTTCTATCTAATATAAATAATTTGTACACAGCTGTATGGTTTTCAGTATCCTAATCAAATACTAACAATTTATACCCGGGGCGGGGAGAAGTCATATGACGTAGAAGCTAACGTGCTGGACAGCGAGATTGTAGTAAGTGAGTTCGATCTCCAGTTGCGCTTTTACGTGCACTTTCGGACTAATTCCATTGGGAAAGATATGAACTCTGTTATTCTCTGAGCTATAAGTTAATTAGTTCCACTACTGTTCTTCAACAGCGATGACTTGGGCAATAGGTGACCCACGAAGGTTGATATGCCATAAAAAAAGAAGCCAAACCAGTTTATGTACAGTGGTGTAGTTGTTGCTTAAGAAGATTTTTTAACGCATTTTTATATCAAGTATTTCTATCAAACACAAGTAATTTTGCTACAGTTGTACGGTTTCAAGTATTCCTATCTAACACTGGTAATTTGCACACAGTTGTATCGTTTTAAATATTCCAATCAAATATTAATTATTTCTACGCAATTATATGGTTTAAAGTAACTATTCCAATTTAATGATAATCCTTTGTTTTCACAGTTGTAAGGTTTCAAGTAATTAAATATAATCCTTGGTAAACAATTATAGGTTCAATTGACTCTTAATACAAATAATTTCAGCACAGTTATATGGTATCAATTATTTCTATCTGATATTAATAATTATATGGTTTCACATCATAATTTCTATCTAATAATATTAATTTGTCTGCACAAAGTTATCTAGTTTCAAGAAACTTATAATAATAATCACCAAATAAACGAATGCAGCAAATTATTACAAAAAGAGTATAAGACGAGACACGAGTGGGTGGGAAAATGGTCCTTTGGGAATTATGCAAGAAACTGAAATTTTACCATACTAACAGGTGGTATATGCACAACTCAGAATCCGCCCTGAAGAATGAGATGCACTAACTTCTCTGGGATTTTGTGATAGAAGCAGATTACCTAATATCGGACAGACGACCAGACCTAGGGACAGTCAACAAAAAAAAAAAAAAAAAAAGAAGAGAACCTGCCGAATAAATGACTTTGCCGTGACGGCGGACCACAAAGTAAAATTAAAAGAAAGAGAAGAGAAATACATACATAGACCTATCTAGAGAACTAAATAAACTATGAAACATGAAGGTGACGGTGAAAGCAATTATAATTGCTGCACTTGGAACAACCCCCAAAAGATTAGTAAAAGGAGTGGAAGACTTGAAAACCATAGGACAAGTCGAGACAATTCAGACTACAGCATTGTTGACATCGGCCAAAATACTTAGAAGAGTCTCAAAAAAGTAAAATAATAATAATTATAATAATCCTTAATAAACAATTATAGCTTCATATAACTATTCTTAATGCAAAACAGTTATATGGTATCCAATGTTCCTATTTAATACTACTAATTTTCAAATAGCTCTATTGAACCAGCGATAGGACAGTTATCATCACTATCGTCAGAGTGAACCTTAGAGTGATGACGATAAAGTGGTACTCAACATTCCATAGAGCTTTCGAACTGGAGCCGCACCATCAGATTTCAAAGTCAAGGTGATCAGGACAAAGCCACAGATCGTGCTTTCAGTACAGAAATGCGAGAACATAATGAAAATTTAGAAGGGATTTGAAAATTTCTAAGTCGACCGTAAGGTATTGTAGAACCCTCCCAATCAGATATAGTTTATTGTCATACCCAGAACCCTCAATATTTTAGGGGTCTTACCTCTCTGCAGAGAATACAATCAGCGTGCTCTAAGCCTTGCTTTGCGGAGAATTGCTTATAGTTCATTTACTAAAAGCAATTCTCCGCATAAGCATCTGGGGAATGTAGAATGCCCCTTCGTTGTCATTACTCCCAGGTCCACGCTGACCTTGACTGTTAGTACCTGTTTGGGTCCCATCTATGAATCAAATAGATATGATTAAAATTATTCGTATTTGATAGAACGATGTGTAAAAAATCAAAGCAAAAAACCCTTAAGAAACAACTACACAAAAAATCAAAATATGAGCCTGTGTGGGGACTACATCCCTTGCCTGCCAATTAGTACTTCTAATGGCCGCCTGGTGGCATGACCAAATTGTCTATAAACAAAGCGCCCGCCAAAGTTAAGTCTCTTCGGTCTGGCCTCAAAAACCAGAAGCATGCATGAGTGTATGAGCTCGTGTTCACAGATATGAGGGCTTCTCTCCTGAACGATATCGTGTCGTATGGTACACGATGGCGTGTTTTGAACACGTTATTCTTTATTCAATACCTTCCAGTCTATTAAGGACTCTTAACTAATACCAAAAAAACCTTAAGGACATTCCTTCATACAACTCTTTATAAGCTTTTTCTTGTATCTCATGTCGTTTATGTAATCATTCTATTAAGTATTCCCAGGCTGTTAATTCGTAATGATTTGTTTTACATAGTTTAACACGAGAAAATGTTAAACCATAATACACTGCCTCTGCTACAACTGTCCGAATTGTCTTTCTCCCACGCTTAAATAATTGTGGCAGGGAGTCGTAGAACTTAGATACTGCAAATGTACGGAGACACTTTCAAGCGTTCCAAACTATATCCCACAAACAATCCAAGTACAATGAATGCAATTCGCTAACCTCTAGGCATAAAATAGTCTTAGGTTTGACGTGCTGTTAAAATCAATCAATTAATCAATCAATAAATCAATTCTCTTCAAAACTGTTTGTTATGAGCAGTGGCCATATCTTAAGCAGCTCATTATATATATATATATATAGATAGATAGATAGATAGATAGATAATTGAAACTGTCAATTTCTTATGTACACACCCAGTATAACTGTTTTCTTTACAAGTAGGCGGACTGAGACGACCAAAGTAGGCAAAAGAAAGTACGAGAAAGAAAGAAATGTCTCTTTCAATTCACGAGATTTCAAAGTCAGACGTATAACTTTGCCAAAACTTTGCTTTCCTCAGGGAAGATGGAACGATGAAGGAATATATATTTCGCTCGAGCTTTTTATTACTTCGCAGCTTTTGAAACATAATCGCTTTTATCTGGGTTTCTAATTAATATTTCATACAATCTCGACAGGGAAGTAAATTGCTTATTTGATTGGGCGAGGCCGATCACGTGGCCGAACATGGGAAAGATAGGCCTGTTCTCCACGGCTTACGTATAATAACCCTATCTATCTATCTATCTATCTATCTATGTTCATATCTATCTGTTTTTTTGTCAGTTCGTCTCCCTTATCCCGCTCTTCTTTACATAGAGAAAAAATTAAGAGAGAGAGAGAGAGAGAGAGAGAGAGAGAGAGAGAGAGAGAGAGAGATCGTATATCTAATTGCACAAATGTCTAAAGATACAGACTTATTAGTGTACATATCTCACGCACACTCACGCACCGCACATACTCACCTACGTACGCACAAATTCATATATCCACACACACACACACGCGCGCGCGCGTGTATGTAAGTGTATATATGTGTAGACTGGACAGCTTGACTCATTAGGTCTGCAATTTACTCTAGCTTTAGTGGTCGAGTTTCGAGCCCAGGCAAAAGCTATGAATACGAATGATAATTTTCAAAGCATGCAGATCAATCTCATTCAAAATAATTGTTGCTTGATAATCTTCATTAGCTCAGCCACAGGCTAAGATAAATTTCAGTGTAATAAATTTAGCGAATATCAAGGGGACTATTTTTTGTTTTAATTAATGTTTTGTTTATTGCTCATTTCTGTCATGGTGAACACAGATTCAGTCATTGTACAATATTTGAACAGACTGATCTTAATCGCTTGTTTTTTTCGAGTTAAAATCCAGGACATTACGCAGGAAGTACATATTTGTATTTAAAACAACATAACAAGCCACTAAGTTAGTCACATGGTTTGGGATGCTAAACCTATGGAAAATATTTTTTAATATAATTAAATTAACAAAATTAAATGTTTTTTAATCCTTCAAAAATCCTTTTTTTTCCGCAATTGAACAAGGAAACTGAAAAGGTAATGTTACTTTGAATTGTCGCCTAAAAAAAAAAATCTTTAACGGACTCTGATCCTCCAAGACAATAAATAAATTATCTGTTCAAATACTTATGAAGTGTACTTATGAAGTGTACTGCAGAAGACACTAGTCATATTTAGCTTATTTTGACTAAGGTGAAATTTTGGGGATATGCTGTTAGGAAGATTATGTTACGCCAGTCTACCTTTTCTGAATTTCCTGCTTTTGGCCCTTTAATCAGTGAATACCTATTTTCAGCTATTTTAAGGATCTTGTTACACACACATACACACAAACATACACTCGCAAACATATATAAATATATATTGGTAATTACATATATATATATATATATATATATATATATATATATATATATATATATATATATATATATATACTGTGAGAAAGGAGAGGAGAGGAGAGAGACGAGTGAATATGAGTAAGAGGGGAATTGAGTGCGTGTGCGTGTAAAACCTAAGGGCGAGAAATAGATACAGAATTCAAGATAGATAGATAGATAGATAGATATGGAAAGAAAGAAAGAAAGAAAGAAAGAAAGAAAGAAAGAAAGAAAAAAAGAAAGAAAGAAAGAAAGAATGACATGGGAAAGGGAGTGGAGAGGAAGTGGATGAATGGGAGAGAGAGAGAGTAAAAGCGAGAGATAGATCCATAATTAAAGATTTATATATATATATATATATATATATATATATATATATATATATATATATATATATATATATATATATAAAGAGAGAGAGAGGGGAGGAGAGAGAAAGACTAAGAAAGAGAGAAAGAAAGTGGGTGAAAGAGAGAAAGAGAGACAGAGTGAGAGAGAGAGAATTGTTGGGTGTGTCCGCCCATAGAGCACGAAGAGCGCCAACCATCTCATATGTGGATCTATTTTTTGCAGAGAATTGGTTACTAAGTAGAAAACCACAAACAGTTTACTTATGACTGTGAACTAGTATTCGTCGCACGTGCTTGTTCGTGTGCCAATACAAATGAGGGGGGCCAACAAAAGAAAACGACAAAAAAGGTATATCGCTATGTGTGCATCTATGTATGTATGTGTGTGTGTGTGTGTGTGAGAGAGAGAGAGAGAGAGAGAGAGAGACAGCAGGAACTGTGAGACACTTTGAGGTGGAATATAGATGTACCAGGAAGAGGTGACTTTTGGTGTAATGGTTATCGTCAAAGGGAAATGGACTCGACGATATGCAGTTTGAGTATCACGTGCTGATGCCCTTGTGAAAGGTATGAATGCACTTCTTTTTGTCCCCAAGACTGGACTCTAGCTTTGGTAAAGCAATCGGTCTTGGAGAAGGGAGAACTCTGAATTAAAACTCCGAAGAGTGTTGTTCCTGAGAATCTGTGGCTCACAGTTGCGCGATTGTTCTGTTATCAGCTCATCCAAAAAGTGTAGTTGGTCCAACACAGGCCTTCATATGGATAAACAAATAATCTGTTGGATTATTTCCAACAATCAACGTCTTTAACTTAACTGTTAGGCCCTCATTCGTCTAGATGAACAAAATTATATATATATATATATATATATATGAAATATATATTAGTTTTTATGTATATTCATTTTATAGCATGGTTGCTTATCTGCGACCACAGGTTTCATGCTGTCTTATTATGACAATCATCAGGCCAACAAATTATACCGCATTTGGTCTGCCACAAACCCACCAAGTGTGATATAGTGACTACCATATACTACTGTAATATATATATATATATATATATATATATATATATATATATATATATATATATAAGGGATTGATTTTATCCATAGGATCTGAAGAAGTCCTGTTAAATTTTTTTTCGTGTTTTTGAATTTTTCAAAAACGCTTAACAGGATGGAAATAAATTTATAATCCTAATGTGACCGGTTTGTTGTTTTTTCTTAATGAAATATATATATATATATATATATATATATATAAAGTTTTGGTTTGTACATGTCCACTTATAACTCAGAAAAGTGATGTCATTGACCAATAAATTGCGTATACACTTTCATAAGTTTATGATAAGGAAAAGTACAAAATTTAGTTTTTGAGTTTTACTGGTTTAATGATATAATTTAATAATTGAAAATCAATCAATGAGTGAAACTCTTCACAATTCTTCACAAGGAAATACAAAAATGTGGGAAAACTGTTCTGTAAGACCCGCCATGTTTAATTAATGCTTTTCGAAAATTATTTTGTAATCAAGAACCAATTGTAAAATTTTTTTAAAAAAATAATAGAATCTTGATTTTTTGGATAACTAAGAAAAATTATGAAAATGTTTCAAACCATTTTTAATGCTAATCTAAATGTAAAAAAAAAAAAAAATTGTAATTCGAAAAATTTTACATTTTAAATTCTTAACTTCTTTTTATTGTACCATTCTGTAATGTTATATTTTTAGAGAGTAAAAAAAATAACAAAAAGTAAATAAAAGCATTTTTATAGGTAACTCAAAAACCGATTTTTAAACGAATACTTTTCATATTTCTTAGAACGAAATATATCATTTTTTTATCTGTGGCATTCAATTTTTTTTTCAAAGAAATCAACTATTATTCAAATAAACTAATATTTTTCATTTGAATTAATACATATTTTTAACTCTTGGTTTCTTTTTATTGTTTCATTTTTATAGAGTAAAAAGAAAATAAATTAAACGAACTCAACAGGCGAGTAAGAACTGAATTTAATATTTTGTTACATTTTTTAAAATGTCTCTAGAAAAATAAAATGATAATAATGTTTCAAACCACTCACGAGCTTAGGGTTACATTTTTTAAAACATATTTTAAAAATAAACGAACCCCCTCCCCAAAAAAAAAAATTTCCTAAAATAAAAGAATGTCGCGATACGTGAATTCTTAGAATATTTTTTCGCTAAATTTTTAAAGGATAAATTTTTTAAAATTCGATAAAAACTTTTCAGCATTTTCGGAAATTATTAACTAAAAAAATAGTTCTATAACTGAGTTCCAATTGTCAAAAAATTAAAAATAATTATTGGAGATAAAAAAAATAATGAAAATGATTTGAACCTTTCACTAATATAGGATTACATATTTTTGTATATTATTTTAAATGTAAACTAAAAAGGAATAAAAAGAAAAAAACAATTCATAAAATAAAATAATACTTTTTATTTGAATTAATAGGCTAAATCTTTCAACTACAAATAAGGACACATTTTTTCATTCTTGGCTTACTCCTCCCTCCCTTCTTTCTATCCCACTCATTGGTGCTCATAAAGTTTCATAAAATATTTTTAGTTAAGTCATGGACAACACGTAACATTATAGTGTAGTTCACATCTAGTTTTTTCTCCAAGCGTTTCGTTAGCATTCAGGTGGTGCATCTCTACAGTAGTACTAACATAGCCTCAGCTTCGAGGAAATCCCATTTTATTTTATAAAAGTGATCATATATTCATATGATCGATAATCTGCCAATTGCAATCCTCGCCTATATATATATATATATATATGCATTGTCAAAGATAATTGATATGATGAAAGAAATATGTCGTGAAATCCAAAATTTGATGAAATGTTTATTTATTATTTTTGTATACAGGGAAAAATAACACTGACGTAAGAAAAAAATTATGTTTTTTTCTTTTATTACTCGAAATACACGAAATGGTGAGAGAAGGATTCGAAGACGGCTGAGATGTACACACATAGCGAGATACGAATCTTCAGTAAACCGTTTCTTCTTCGTTCTGCTTTCGGGAGACTAGTACAGGGTCACCTCAAGGGATAGACTCATCTTAGTTTCTCCTCGCTTTCTTCACTTTCGCGAGTCTGGTATAGACCCATCTAAAGGCACCAAATCATCTTAGTTTTTACTCGCTTCTCGACTGTTGCTAGTCTCATCAGAGCCATCTCAGGACGCCGAATCATCCTAGTTTTTACTCGATTCACTACTTTCGTGAGTTTTATATAGCTCATGCTTTTCTCTACCTTTCAAACCGGGGAAATCTGACGCAGGACCAGCGCCCAGAGCGGCGTAACGTCTATTAGCTACCTATCGGTCTTCTTCGTTTTCTACTCGTCTCTCCTGGAGTCTAAATCTTCCTTGGTTTATATACTTTTCCGGATGTCCACGCAATTCCTCGTGGCCACGCCTCTCGCCTACGCTTTGCAGGTGGACACACCTCCTGTCCGGCATGACACTCACGCAACTTATGCGGCACTTCCGCTGAGAAAAGACCTGCGTTATGTTTACATAAGGAAACAGGCTTATCTCCGGTTATGCCACCCTTGCAATTTACGCAGCATGTCGAAGGGGGTCTTCCAGTTATTATTCAACATTATAACATTTCGTTGATTTACAAGCTTCAGCAGATAATGACTGGTAAAAAAAAGATAGAAAAAAAATTTGAAAAGAATGCAGGAAAACCTAAACTGTCTACGTGGCATGTCAAAGTACCAAGGAACGCTAATTATAACGAATCTTTCAAAACATTCGAAAAAATCCCGTGTATAACCATTATTGAAATGATGAAATTCAAAGATTTAAAGATATCACCTTCTGGTCAACTAGTCAAAGAAATAAATAAAAAAAACCTTGAAGAATTCATCAAAACGGGAATCGTTCTTTTATAGGAAAATACACAACTCAGTAGAAAGACGGCGTAAAGTCAAAGAACAGCCAAATGATGAAGATGTAGATTTATATGATTAAAAATACTTTGTCAGATAATACGCTGGATACATAGGCAAAAACTGACGGAAAAACTAGATCCCAACAATGGATTATCTAGAGGAGGCGTGCGCAGCATAATGGTAATTTTTCTAATTGAACCTTTCCCTATAAAAATGTCAACCGTAATTTTAACTACAATTATTGTATTAAGCTCGGCCTGGAGGACTTTCAAAAAAACACTTTGAAGCTAGAAACATTGTTCAGATTCATTTTCCTACTTTCACGCGCACTTTTTAAAAGAATGCCGACGGGGCTCAAGACACTTTTCGAACCAGTCACGCATTTGAGCTTTGATTCATGCCCTCCCCCCCATTAAAAAAGGCCATGTGCCATACTTTGTCTTGGTGGGAAGACTGACAAATACAACGAAGCGTAAAACCTCTGCGTCTGCTTTGTGCGTCTGTCATGAATTCTATGTCGCTCCCCAACGACCAATAAAAACAAAATGTATAGTTCAATTTATCAACTTTACCGGACATTGGCATACTGGTTAGAGTGTTCGCCAATGGCCCGGTAGACCTGGGTTCAATCCCAGGTCGTCATACCAAAGATTCAAAAAATGGTACTTGATGCTACTTGATTCGGACACTCAACATTATAAGGTAAGGATCAAGGGTAAAGTGGAGCAATCCAGCAAAAGGAGTAGCGCCCTTTCCAACACCTTGGTGTAGTAGCTATTCAAAAGGGAGCCTTCGGGTCACCCTCGACTAAAGGGAGACAACTTTACTTTTACTTATGTACTTGACATGTATTCCGGCATTATTTCTAATTCATCACATTGTGATGTGATAAATGATTGTCTTTTCCAACGGTTAATAATTAAGAGGAGGAATCGTAAAATGATAAAGACGGTTCAACAATACTATTAACTTATTTATATAATTAAGGCTGAAGGATATTATTTATCAAAAATTACACGTCCCTTAAATCTTTTGCATTCACGTTGTAATAACAGCCTCTAATGATATTGATGCTTCTATTTAGCAAGGATTGGTGGATTCGAATAAGCATTTCATTGTTAACAGCGGTCCATGATGATATTGATGCTTCTATTTAGCAAGGATTGGTGGATTCGAATAAGCATTTCATTGTTAACAGCGGTCCATGATGATATTGATGCTTCTATTTAGCAAGGATTGGTGGATTCGAATAAGCATTTCATTGTTAACAGCGGTCCATGATGATATTGATACTTCTATTTAGCAAGGATTGAAGTATTCGAATAAGCCTTTTATTGTTAACAGCGGTCCATGATGATATTGATGCTTCTATTTAGCAAGGATTGGTGGATTCGAATAAGCATTTCATTGTTAACAGCGGTCCATGATGATATTGATGCTTCTATTTAGCAAGGATTGGTGGATTCGAATAAGCATTTCATTGTTAACAGCGGTCCATGATGATATTGATGCTTCTATTTAGCAAGGATTGGTGGATTCGAATAAGCATTTCATTGTTAACAGCGGTCCATGATGATATTGATGCTTCTATTTAGCAAGGATTGGTGGATTCGAATAAGCATTTCATTGTTAACAGCGGTCCATGATGATATTGATGCTTCTATTTAGCAAGGATTGGTGAATTCGAATAAGCATTTCATTGTTAACAGCGGTCCATGATGATATTGATGCTTCTATTTAGCAAGGATTGGTGGATTCGAATAAGCATTTCATTGTTAACAGCGGTCCATGATGATATTGATGCTTCTATTTAGCAAGGATTGGTGGATTCGAATAAGCATTTCATTGTTAACAGCGGTCCATGATGATATTGATGCTTCTATTTAGCAAGGATTGAAGTATTCGAATAAGCATTTTATTGTTTACAGCGGTCCATGATGATATTGATGCTTCTATTTAGCAAGGATTGGTGGATTCGAATAAGCATTTCATTGTTAACAGCGGTCCATGATGATATTGATGCTTTTATTTAGCAAGGATTGGTGTCCTCGTGGTGTAATGGTTAAAGCGATGGACTACGGAATCGTAGTACGCGAGTTCGTACTCCAGTCGCGCTATTGCGTTCACATTCGGACAAATACCCTTGGGAAAGGTATGAACCCCCTTTTCCTTCCAGCTATGGGTTAAATAGTACCACTACTGTTCTTCTGGCTTTGGCATTAAATAACCAATAAAGGTTGATATGCCATTGAACAAAGAAACCAAACCAAACCAAGGACTAAACGGTTCTAATAAACATTTCATTGTTAACGTCAGTTCTTGATGATACTGATGCTTCTATTTAGAAACGACGGTAGGATTCTGATTCTGATTCCATATTCATCTCAATAATATTAAGTATTTAGAGAACAGAAAAATGATGTTCAGTATGTATACAGATTCCGTAAACTTATACTTCCTTTTCAAATTTGACTGGAAATATCTTAAAATTTCAAATTTTAGTATTTTTCTGTTTGTGACTCAAATAAGGAATTTGCTATCGTACACACACACACACACACACACACACACATACACATATCCATATATCATCATCATCTTCAATTACAACACGGAGTTCCCTGATTCTCTCTCTCTCTCTCTCTCTCTCTCTCTCTCTCTCTCTCTCTCTCTCTCTCTCTCTCTATCGTCCCTATCATCTATCGTTCTTGATAGGTCCTCCAAACTACATCCAGTGTCTGCATAGAGCTGATGTATGTAAATCTTTGCTAATCAGTCAAACCTAACGTATTGTAGTTTATAAGAGAACATCACTTATAAGTTCTTCTCCAGCAGTGCTCCGCATGTTTGTTTTTTTTTGTTGTTTTTTTTTTTTCGTCTTTTATGGTTTGTGAGATTGGAGTTAAGCGGCCGTATAGCTTTTGTTTTGCGGGGTGTTGCTTCCAGGATTTGTACAAAACAGCACGTAGCATTCTTGTGTTGTTCCTATCGAGCTTTTTCTCTGTGTGTTTTCTTAGCGGTCATGTGGTGCATCCATACAGAAATATTATTTATGTTTCTTCACACACACACACACACACACACACACACACAAATAGTGATGATTTTAGCAATGTACAAGATAACTCGTGATTAGATTTCCCTTGTAACAGCGGTCCAGAATTGTATTGCTACTTCTATTTAGGAAGGTTAATTATCTCTGTTAAATCGAGAATTTGGACAGTTAAAATTTCAAATTGGACAGCAAGTTGCTTTATTCTTTAAGTGTATTTTAAGTGTATGGCTCCAGATAAAAATCTTGTTGTGATTTGCCATTTCTGCTGGACTATGATTACACGCAAACATGATCAGCATTTTTGGGATAGATAGAAAGATATTTTAGAAATAACATTTAGCATGGGCACAGGCTCCACAAAATTATCATTCAGTTGCAAACTGGACCGGTTATTGTTTTATTCTTTAAATAGGGACATTTTAAGTGTATTGCTCTCATAAAAAATCTCGCTATGATGTGCCGTTTATCCTGGGTTACGGTTACATTCATCCATACAAAAATGATCAAAATTTTAATGATATATACTGATAGAGACGTGTGAAGTGTCATTTCTATGAAAGATAAATGCCGCTGTATCGCAATAT
>CAUZXS010001190.1:0-25000 GCA_963585895.1 Sepioteuthis lessoniana | reverse complement strand
CAGATAGATATTGACAGACTGATATAGATATATGAACAAAGAGATACATACATACACAGATACTTACATACACACATACATCAGTTAAACTGAGATAGATAGATAGATAGATAGATAGATAGATAGATAGATATGAGGACGATATTTTAGGCAGATATATGAGCAGAAAGTGTTATGTGAATACAAACTATTGGAACAGGCTGGGGTACTTTGGACGATATATGTGAATATACCGGAATCGATAGATAAATCAATAGAGAAATAGGTTGGTAAATAGATATTTGGTTTTAAATGAAAATAGGTGGTGCATTTTTAAAGCATCTTGTAAGAACTGAATTTCATAGCATTTTCACTGAATATTAAATCTCAACAAAGCGTTATATAGGATTGGTTTGGTTTGGTTCGGTTTCTTTGTTTAATGACATATCAAACTTGGTGGATTATCTAATGCCAAAGCCATTCTTTTAGAAGGACAGTTGTAGTACTATATAACCCAAAGCTGGGCGGGGATAAGGAAGGGTTCACACTATTCCCAAGGGTAGTAGTCCGAATTGTGGACGCAGTGGCACAACTGGAGTTCGAACTTGCTTACGACGATATCGCAAATCCTACTTGTTTGCCCTGAAAGGTTGAAAAATAATTTCCTGCTCAACTCAGAAAAAAAATGTATATTATGCATATAATATATATATATATATATAATATTCATATGATATATATAATGTGGATACTGACATCATTACCATTCCGTGTATATATATACATATATATATTTGTATATATTTAAATATGAATATATATAAACTTCAAACACACACACACACACACACACACACACACACACACACACACACATATGCAATGTGTGTTAAATAAATATATAATAAATATATATGTATAATATTCTGCGCATTGAAATATAATTTCCTGCACAAAAAAAAAATATGCGTATTGGCATTATGGTTCGATGGTTCGCCAATCCCAGGTCGAGTCATTCCGAAGACCCCAAAAATGGTACCTGATGTCTCCTTGCTTAACACTCTACATTATAAGGTACGGATCAAGGGTAAGTCGAGCATTCTAGGGAAAGGGGTAGTGCCCTCTCCTTCACCCTCGGTGTAGTAGCTATTGAAAAGGAAGCTTTCGGGTCGTTCTCGATTGCAGTCGGCCAACTTAAATTTGATGTATATGAAATGTATACATAATATTCATATAATATATATCATGGGGATATTGACATTATTACCATTTCCGGGATTTCCTCGTGGTGTAATGGTTAAAATGATGGATTGAGCAATCGGAGGTAAGCGAATTCGAACTCCAATCGCGCTGTTATGTTCACTTTTGGACAAATATCCTTGGGAAAAGTATGAACCCCTTTAACCTTCTTGTCACAGGTCAAATAGTACCACTACTGTTCTTCTAGGAGGATGGCTTTGGCATTAAATAACCTGCAAAGTTTGATATACCATTAAACAAAGAAACCGAACCGAATCAATACCATTTCATATCTCTCTCTCTCTCTATATATATATATATATATATATATATACAGTGTAACCCGGATATAAGAGGAATTTTCTCTGGTCCCAAATGAGAGCCTGTATTACCTAAACAAAATATTCAAAACCCGGATATACGAGACTTTTCTCAGGTCCCGGCTATTCTCTTATATCCGGGTTACACTGCATATATATATATATATATATATATGTGTGTGTGTGTGTGTGTGTGTGTGTTAATAAATATATATGTATGATATTCTGCACACCTCAGAAAAAAAAAGACCTTAGTGGGCAAGGATTTTGAAAACATTTTTAGGTTATTCGGCTGGTAATGAAGCAAAAACCACATTAGTTTTGCGGAATTAGCGGTAGTGTTTGAGGCAATAGGCACCGACTGGTTGGGAGGGCCTAAAATACACAGAGTAGTAAGATTTCCTCTTCCACAAAAAAGTGAGGTTCTGGGTATGACATTAAACTAATTACGGCGGTGAGGCTCAAATTCCGAAGATCGGGAAACTGCGGAACCTGTCCTTCATTGCTATCAATCCCAGGTTAACTGTACCTAGATGTCGTAACTGCCAGGATCCCAGCTATGGATCATATAGATCTGTTTGGAAATTATTAGGTATTAGATAGGAATACTTGAAACTATATAACTGTAAGTAAAAGTTTGATTATTATTATTATTATTGCGCGTTTTTCATCGTGGTTTCTCACTAGAGTCTAAGTGACAGCAAGTCTCTTCAAGTCTCCAAGACTTTTAGAATTCTTGCCGATCTCAACAATGCAGTAGTCTATATGATCCCAATTCTTCCTCCGATTTCACTTCTTCCCATCCACTTTCCAGTCATTTGAAGACCATTCCAAGCACGCCAACTACTAATGATATCACCGTCAACCGCATGTTCCAGAGCTTTTTTTTTATTTCTCTGGTAAAGTCCAAGTATTTTTTTATCTTTTCGCTTTCTATTATTTAAAAAAAAAGGCTTGACGGCAACTACACAAGAATGCTGCGAACAATATTGAACAGGTCCTGGAGGTAGCAACCCACAAAGCAGCAGCTGTACGACCACTTGCCACCCATCACGAAAACAATCCAAGTTAGACGAACCAGACACGCGGGACACTGTTGGAGAAGTAGGGACGAACTCAAGTGACGTACTCGAGTGGACCCCCTCACATGGACGAGCAAAGGCAGGACAAGCAAAGGCAAGAGAACCATCAAGAACCTACTTAAAACAGCTCTGTGCCGATACAGGATGTAGCCTTGAAAACCTACCGGAAGCGATGGACGATAAAGAAGGGTGGCGGGAAAGGGTTAGGGAGATCCATACTGATAGCGTGACATGATCATGATGATGATGATCATTCTCACTCTGTGGTCTACCGAAACAGCAATGTTCACTGAGTAGCAAGTTTTCTTTTCTTTTTTCTTTTTTTTTTTTTTTTTTGTTAATTAGCTTCAGGTCTTGTCTTCTGGCTAAGATTAAGTAATCTTATTGTTTCTCAAAATCCCAGAGAGCTTTATGTGTCTCATTTCTGATTTGTGCATATACAATTTGGTAGTACGTTAAAAATTCAATCTCTTGCACAATTCTCAGTGAATTACCTTTCCCATCCAGTTATACCTAGTCTCGTATTCATTTTGCGCCAGTTTACTGTATTCGCTTATTATGTGATTAATCGTTTTGTCTCTTTCTACGCATAATCTACACTTGTTATTCAGTTGTGTCTTATCGAATTTCACACACATAATTGGTCCTTATGGCGTTGTTTTGTGTTACTATTAAAAAGAGATTCAGTTTCATTCTGAAGATTTTCCATTCGTAACCATGTCTGTGTTTTCTCGTGTGCAGTCTCACCAGCTTTTTGGGTTTTTTCTTGTCATTTCTGTTACCTCGTTTTTATTGTCTTTCTGTCTGAGCTTATTATGCCAACACTATTATTCGCTGCTGTAATCAATTTTTCTTGCTCTTTTTGATGTAATCCTTGAGTTCTTGTATTGCAGCATCTTCCCAATCCTCAATGCTGGCAATTGACATGCCAAATTTTCAAGCTAAAACCTCCCACTTCTCTATAATATACCACCTACAGTGGAACAGCTTTAAACCTGGCACTGATCTTGCCCGCACAGACATAATACAAATATACCACGTAACGAAAAATGGCATGAGTAAATACAAACATTAAATCTGAAATTAGTTGATTAAACACCAAAAGATAAGTTTAACAACAAAAATCTATGTCACAATGACAAGCTCTGAATGCAGAACAAACTGGATTTTCTAATACAAGTATTTGGGAACTAAAAATAGAGCAAATAACTCGCAAAGGTTGATATACCTTTAAACAAAGAAACCGAAACCGAATTATATACAGTATCTGTTGCTGTATACACAACCAGAATGGTATGCTCTTTTTAATTCCCAAGAAGATTTTTGATACATGAAGCTCTACAGTACCGCTGTAAATGTCAGCCCTTCTCACAGATTTGAGAAGGCAACTTCGAGCATCTTTTATTATAATGTGATCAGTTTAGTTTGGTTTGGTTTCTTTGTTTTATGGCATATCAACCTTCGTGGGTTATTTAATGCCAAAGCTGTCCTTGTAGAACGACAGTCAACATCGACAAATCG
Source organism: Sepioteuthis lessoniana (assembly GCA_963585895.1). Lineage (NCBI taxonomy): Eukaryota > Metazoa > Mollusca > Cephalopoda > Myopsida > Loliginidae > Sepioteuthis > Sepioteuthis lessoniana. Next base: position 20,859 of record CAUZXS010001190.1, on the reverse strand, counting down.
CACTGACTGTATGGGTTTCATTGACTCTCTCTCTCTCTCTCTCTCTCTCTCTCTCTCTCTCTCTCTCTTAGTCCTTATTATCCATCTTCCAAACTACATCCTTTGTCTGCACTGATGTAAATAAGTTCTTGCTGGATGGTCAAAATTGGCTCGTCCATGTGTAGGGGCCCATAGAAGAATGTCACATGAATTTGTTCTTGTTTCTTCAGCAGTGTCTCGCATGTCTCGTTCGTCTTATTTAGATGGTTTTTGAGATGGAAGCTAAGTGACTGTACAACTTCTGTTTCTTGGAGGTGTTGCTTCCAGGATTAATTCAAAATAGTTCATAGCATTCTTGTGCGGTTCCCATCATGATACAATTTAATCCTTTGCTGGAGTGGGGACAAGAGGATTCCTACCTTTCTCAAGGGTATTAGTCCTAAAGTGAACGTAATAGAGTTCGACCCCGCTTGCATATAATGTCGTAGTCAAGCACGTTAGCCACTTCGCCACGCAGACTACCCACGCCTATAATGTGACTGAATACAGAATCAAATGTCTGTAAGGAATTCCTTTAATCTCTTCAACAAATCTCCTATAATCATAATGTTTCTTGTATGTTACATTTAATTTTGACTTGTTATTATAAAAACCTCTTTGTTTTTTCTTTAAGAGTGTATTGAAAATCATTTTAATTATAAGAATTCATTTGAAATTATCTTTACAAAAATGCATTTGAAATTTATTTTAACTATAAAAATGCACTTTTTATTTTACCGATAAAAATACATTGCAAATGATTTTTACTATAAAAATGCATTTGAAAATGATTTTTTATTAAAAATAAATATTCGAAATCTATTTTAACAATAAAAATTCATCCGAGATCCTTTTAACAGGAAAAATACTTTTGAACTTTTGCGGAAAGTGTTTTAGACGAAATCCACGCCGAAGTTTTCAAAGGAAGCCGGAAACGCTGAGTCATGCGAATTTTGCTCCCTTTCATTTCTAGTCCCATTTTAACTTGCCTCTTCCACACTATTCTCCAATCATTCTTTTTATTCATTTGTTTACCATATTTCATATTACATAACATCATAGGCTTTTGCTGACCTTGTTTGAGGAGGAAACAGTGCACACACGCACACACACACACACACACATATATATATATATATATATATTGTCATCCAAAGACAGACTGTTTCATGTATCACAACTTTTCAGTGGGGCTAGACTCGCAGGGCGCTTGAAACTGGGATCGAAACTCGCCCAACTTTATGTTAGACTTAGTATCATACTGCTCAGCCAACAAGTGTACCACGTCAGCTAGGGAATTATAAGGTATTAAGTAGTAGCGTTTGTTTGTTTACATTATACCTTACCGAATACCAGAGTGCTCAATTCGTTCGAAGAGCTTTGCATTATGCGAGCGGTAGCCATAAATTCCTTCGCCAGAGTGTTCAACCCCCATGCAGGAGCGTATATATTGTCATCCACAGACAAAATGTTTCGTGTATCACAACTCTTCAGTGTGACTAGACACGTAGGACGCTTTAAGCTGGGGTCGAAACCCGCCCAATTTTATTTTAGATACTAGGTGCATTTAATAAGTTTCCAGACTTTTTGTACTGGCATTTAAAATTATCTATCGTAGACTCTTCAAAATTCAGTATGTTATTGCTATACATCTTATGAGATGACTGACCAATTTTATGATTTCAGGTTCAAATGAACAGCTACAGCACGAATTGGAATAGACCTTATTAAAGCCTGATTGTCACAGCTGGTGAATTTCAAAAATGCAATCTGGACGTGAGGACACTTTAAAAGAATGATATGCAATAAAATTGTGTTTTAAACTTGCAAAAAATGCCACAGAAACGTATGGAATGCTTCAGACTGCTTTTGGAGCATCTTGCATGAATCGAGCATCAGTTTCTGAATGGCATAAGAGATTCAAGGAAGGCAGGGAGTCTGTGAGGGATGATGAGAGGTGTGGGAGGAGTAAGGAATTCAGAACACCAGACTTGATTGGCCAAATAAAGAATTTCATGGATAAGGACTGTCGTGTGTCTATAGAGACAATAAGTTTGATGTCAGTGTGTGAACTGTACACACAATTATTCGCGAGGAACTGAAGATGCAGAAGATTTGCGCGAAGTTTGTCCCAAGGGTGTTCAGAGAAGATCAGAAAGAAAGACGTTGTCATGACAGCAGGGAGATGGTCAAGCTGATCAATTCAGATCCTGCAGTTCTTGATGCTCTGGTGACCTGCGTTGAAAGCTGGATCTACTGCTATGACCCAGAGACCAAGAGACAGAGTTCCCAGTGGAAGCATGCTGGCTCTCTCAGACCCAAGAAGGCCAGACAGAGCAAATCCACCCACAAACTTTTGATGATCCCTTTTTTTGATAGCACTGGCATGATCTACATGCACTGGATTGCCACTGGACAGTCAGTCAACAAGGAATACTATGTTGAGGTTTTAAGGGAGTTCAGGAAAAGATTCCGTCAGAAAGGCAAGCACTCTTCAAATCGGGTCAGTGGCATTTCCACCAGGACAATGCACCAGTCCACAACTCCATCCTTGTCACAGACTATTTGACCAAGATGGGCATCAAGGCAGTTCCTCGGCCTCCCTATAGTACAGACCTTGCTCCCTGTGGCTTTTACTTATTCCCTAAGCTCAAGGAAAAACTTAGAGGCTGTCGTTATGAAACAATTGAAGAGATGAAAGAGGCTGTGACGAAGGTCATTGACACGCTCACATAGGAGAGGACTTCCATGGGGCCTTTCAGAAGTTGTTAGAACGGTACAACAAATGCATTGCAGCCGGAGGAGATTACTCGAAGGGGACTAGAGTTTCATGTGTGTACTATCAATAAAAGTGCCCATACGAAAGAGGTCTGGAAACTTATTTAATGAGCCTTGTATATATATATATATATATATATGTGTGTGTGTGTGTGTGTGTGTGTGTGTGTGTGTGTGTGTGTGTGTGTGTGTGTGTGTGTGCAAAGGCTAATGTAGGCTTACAATTTTCAAGTATTCATTTATGTGAAACTATTTGATGAGATAAGCCGCGGTGATATAAATCTATGGTCGTTATATACATCAGATAGTTAGATAGCTATGAACTGACTAAAATATACACTTATCAGCAGACTGTTTATGAGCCGACAGTAATTTATCGATAGACTAGACGATCCGTTAACCCAATGGATTCAATTTGCAATATCGGTCCATGATGATATAGATGTTTCTATTTAGGAAAGATTCTAATTAGTACCTCAGAGTTACCTCCGTTATATCGAAAATTTAGATGACTAAAAATGATACGACAGAATTATCATTCTTTTGCAGAGTAGACTGCAAGTGACTTCATTGTGTGTGGTTGGTTATTTGGTTGGATTTTATGGCATATCAACCCTTGTTGGTTATTTAATAACAAATCCCGTTCACGCACACACACACACACACACACACACACACATATATATATATATATATATGTATATATATGATATGAAAACAAATAGTTTGTAGGCAACATTTTAAACAAACCAGAGCTCATTTGTTTGCATACAATTAAATGGTTTCAAGTATTGCTATGTAACATTAAAAATTCAATTTAACATCAGTAATTTATTTGCATACAGTTAAATGGTTAAACAGTTCTATATGACCCATGGATGGGACCCTAACAGGTACAACCACTCCTAGTTCAAGTGGACCTAGCATTAATAGTAATAAAAGGAAACTATATATTCCCCAAGGCTCCAGGACTGAAGCCTCACCATCAGATGCAATTTAGTGTCACATCGAAGACATTCGATGCAAGGTGGAGTCTTAACCCTTCGCAGAGATGCAGTCGCCGTATTCTACAGCGCCACCTGACTTGGCAGTGTGCATGTGGACATGAGTGTGCGTGCGTTTTTGTACATGTATATGTAAATATATATATGCATGTGCATATATATATATATATATAGATAGATAGATATTAATCCTTCTATCTATCTCCTTTTTTACGCACCACAAACATACACAAATACATGCACACACTCACACACACACACACACACACACACACACACACACACACATATATATATATATATTTATGATGTAGTTTGTTATATTTATAAATGTAAAGTGCCTAATATCATTGATAAGGTGTACGCACACACACGCGTGCGCACACACATACATGCGTGCACGCACACACACGCACGTGCGCGCACACAAACACACACGCGTGCGCGCACACACACAAGCACATCCACAGCCACACCCACACATACACTTACACACAGACAGACAGACAGACATATATATATATATATATATATATATATATATATATATATATATATATATATATATATATATACAAGTAAAGCCATTGAAAACATAGAATCAACGGCGTTTGGTAACTGTCAGTTAATCGCCAATAGACGGGAAACTGACATTCGCCAAGAGCTGTTGACTTTCTGTCTACGATATATTTACTTATAAATGCATACATTCACACACACAACACACACACACACACACACACATATATATATATATATATATATATATATATATATATATATATATATATATTATGAGACCGAGAATATATAAATTCTTATGTCTGTATGCATATAGATATATATGTATATGTATTCATATACATGAATATTTGTGTGCGTGTGTATATATATATATATATATATATAGCAAAAGAAAGAAAGAAAGAAAGAAAGAAAAGTTTGTGTGTGTGTGTGTGTGTGTGTGTGTGTGTGTGTGTGTGTGCATTTGAAGGCGTAATATGTTAATATAAACCTACGATCGAAATGTGTCCGTGAAGTTAATTTCTTCGGTTGATAATAGTGCGTATTCGGAGTTGGCCCTGAATGCTAATGAGAAAAACTGATCTCAGCGCATTGTTTAGAAAATCAGTTTCCTGTTTCGATTATTGAAAGGACCTGACACGACGACTAGAAACGACTACTAATATTACCTCTACGTCTGACGAAAGTGCAAAGACTAACCAAGCACATTAACGAAACCTTGTAATTCTATTAATCGTCTGCTTTCAAGTCTTTTTTAGTCCCACTGATTGCAATCGAAAAATGCTGCATTTATTTATTATTATTATATAATAAAACTGATAGCCTGTTCTCTTTCTTTCTTCCTTCCTTCCTTCCTTCCTTTTTTCTTTCCTATCTATCTATCTATCGATCTTTACTGGTCTTTTTTAATTGATCAAAAGTAGAATAATAATAATAATAATAATAATAATAATAATAATAATAATAATAATAATGAAGAAAAAGAAACAACAAAAAACTAGGAGAAGCGATGCGAAGCAGAGGTGGAATTTTAATAATCAGAAAATCAGTTTTCGCTCAGCACGTGTGCAGATATCTAGCTCTTCGAGGAGCTAACGACAATTTCGCAAACAATATTACACAGGCACGCGCACTGAAGAACACGTCAACAAAATAATTCCTGCAACTCTAAAAATTGACGGCTACAGAGTTATCAGCTAATGATTCGATTACATAAACTGCTGCTTTGCGTTAAACATCTATCTATCTATCAGTATGTTTCTTGGTCCATTTCTTTCTTTCTTTCTTTCTTTCTTTTTCTATCTGTAAATCTGTTTCTTTTTTTCTGTTTCATTGATTCATAGATCTATCTATCTCTTTCTGTCTGTTTGTCTTTTCATCTCTTTCTTTCTTTCTTTCTTTCTCAATCTATTTTTCTCTCTCGGTTTGTTCATATCTATCTATCTATCTATCTGTCTGTCTGTATGCTTATATGTCCATTTCTTTCTTTCTTTCTTTCTTTCTTTCTTTCTTTGTCTGTCTGTAAATCTGTTTCTTTTCTTTTTTTTTTCATTCATTCTATCGATCTATCTATCTATCAGTATGTTTGTAGGTCCATTTCTTTCTTTATTTCTTTCTTTATTTATTTCTTTATTTCTTTCTTTCTTTTTCTGTCTGTAAATCTGTTTCTTTTTTTCTGTTTCATTGATTCATTGATTCAATCTATCTATCTATCTATCTATCTATGTCTTTCTGTCTGTTTGTCTTTTCACCTCTTTCTTTCTCTCTTTCTTTCTTTCTCAATCTATTTTTCTTTCTCGGTTTGTTCATATCTATCTATCTATCTCTTTCTGTTTACCTTTTCTTTCTTTCTTTCTTTCTTTGTTTCTTTCTTTGTTCATATCTATCTATCTATCTATCTATCTATCTAAATCATAAGACCATGTCAACCTTTCTCATTACTCCTGTTCTAATATAAATGTTATTCAAGTTTTAGACTATGTCTTAAAATGAATGTATGAATATCTTTATACAACTTGAGAGGTATATTTTTATGCATGAGGTCTTTATGTATTTTTTGTTAAATTTAACGTATGGAACAGTGGATCCTTTACATTTTTTTAAAATTTGAGATGAAATAATCATGAATAGCTGTTTATTAAAGCTGAGGGTTTTATGATTTTCACGTGAATCTGATCGTAAGCTTTCTTCTACTCCTTATAAAGTTATAAACATTAATTTGTGAGATTGGCTAGAATGACAAAACACTTTTCGCAATTCACCCCTTAAATATGCCTAATTCATTTTAGTATCTAAGTTTTGGTTAGGGACACGCGTGGCAGGTAATCCGAGGTTTGTTTCAAATTAGCCGTAACTGTTTTAATTGAATATTTATCTTAAAATTTGGTTGTTTTTTAATCTTTATATAGCAACAGCATTGGTCCTTTCTTTTTAGAAACGGTGTTTTCAGAGAAGTATACAATACCTCGAATATTTTTTGTCATTTTAAAAATATTTGTAGCTGCAGTTAGCTCTTTAATTTAGGTTCTGTCTCTATCTCTGTGTCTCTGTGTCAATCTCTCGCTGTCTCTGTCTCTCTCTGTCTCTGTCTCTCTCTCTCCATGTATTTATTTATTTATGTGTCTGTGTGTGTGTGTGTGTGTGTGTATTTGTGTGTATGATTACCAAACTCTTCCGCACAATCAGGAGGTGACACAAGGTCAATTTTAAGCGGAGTTTGACAGGTGTAACTTCCGAGTTTTCCTTCTTATCGACAGATTGCTATTCCATGGTTAAAGAGCCAGTCTGCCCTACTATTTACTGGACGGAGAATAGTTGGATGCATATCTTTCAAAAGGGTATCAGTGCGATATGAAATGCAATCATCCTCGTTCAGAATTTGAACTCGGGTCACCGTGTTCATTTCCTACAACGATAACCGTTACACCACGAACACCAATATATATATATATATATATATATATATAGATAGATAGATAGATAGATAGATAGATAGATAGATAGATAGAGAGAGAGAGAGGGGGTGATCTTAGTGAAATGGTTATCATCGTAGGAAATGAACTCGGCGATACGAGTTGAAATCCGGGACGAGGTTGATTGCATTTCACATAGCACTAATACCCTTGGGAAAGGTATGAATCCAATTATTCTCTCTCCAGCTCAGGATAAATAGTAGGACAAACAAGGTTCTTTAGCCTTGGTTAGGCAACCAGCCCAGGAGACTCCGTTTAAAAATTGGCCTTTTGCCACATCTTGCCTGTGCCGAGGGGTTGATAAATACATTATACATATATTTAGAGAGAGAGAGAGAGAGAGAGAGAGAGAGGATGGATAAATGCGTAGTGGCTAATGTTCTGGACTTGTAATAAATTAGTAAGCAACTTCGAAATCCAGTCGCTCTATGACGTCTTCTTTCCGACTAATAGCCTTGGTAAAGTTATGAAATCCCTTATTTCCCTAGCTATGAGTTAAATACAAGTAGTAGTACCACTATTATACTTCTACAAGGATGGCTTTGATATCAAATAATCCTCGAAGATTGATATACCATTAAACAAAGAAATAGACTCTGTGGATTAGAATTTTCTTATGTCGTTATTTACGTTAAAATCATAGTTATATTTTCACGTAATTATGTCATACAAAACAAGTCCAAAAAACACTTTGTATATATACCAGTGAGGGTCTCTGTCTCTATCTTTGTCTCTCTTTCTCTTTCTCTCTCACTCTCTCTCTCTCTCTCTATATATATATATATATGTACATTATATAATGTACAATTGTAAATGTTGATGTTAAAAAAACACATTTTCTTAAATATATTTTAGTATATGTAACTCGAGTCACTGTGTAAAATTGCGATTACTTTAAGAAGACATGCGGGACGCTGCTGGAGAAGTAAGGACGAACTAATAAGTGACGTTCTCCTATGAATCCCTTCACGCAGACGTGCAAGTGTTGGACGACCAAAAGAACTTACCTACAACAGCTTTGTATGGACACAGGATGTAGTCTAGAAGACCTGCCGGAAGCGACGGCTGATAGAGATGAATGACAAGAGAGAGTCAGAAAAATCAGTGCTAACAGCACGACATGATGCTGCTAATGATGATATATAATGTATATGTGCATGTCAATGTCGTAATTTTAAAAATAAACACACACACACACACACACACACACACACACACATACATATATATGTGTGTGCGAGTCACTTTTCTACGCCACCAGGTTATTCCACAACAAAGAAATGATGATTTGAGCAATGAGAAAATTTCTTTGTCATGCCGCTAGCATGGGTTTCCCTGTCTCTCTCTCTCTCTCTCTCTCTCTCTCTCTCTCTCTCGCCATTCATCTCTTTTATCCATCGCTTCCGGCAGGTCTTCCAAGCTACATCTTCTGTCCGTGCAGAGCAGTTATAGATAAGTTCTAGCTGGTCGTCCAACACCTGCTTGTTCGTGTGAAGGGGTCCATAAGAGAACATTGCTTATGAGTTCGTCCTTACTTCTCCAACAGTCTCCCGCATGTCTTGTTCGTCTAATCTCGATGGTTTTCTAGATGGGTAGTCGGTGGCCGTACAGCTGTTGTTTTGTGGGATGTTGCCTCCAGGATTTGTTCAATATAGTTCGTAGCATTCTTGTGCAATTGCCGTCAAGCTTTTTCTTTATACACTTAGTCAGTGTCCATGTGGTGCATCCATATAGTAGTATTGACACGACTGCTGCTTGGAAAAGATTGCGTTTTATTTTATCGGATAGGTTTAACGTCCATATCACCGATAACCTATCGATGGCTGTTCATGCCTTCGCTAGTTGCGTATTGATGTCATTTTCAGTAGATGAAACGCTGCTTCCGAGGTTGTTAAACTTCCGAGGTAGGTTAACTTGTCAATTAGTCTCAGAGAACCACCGTTTAGTGTGGAGATAATGAAAGAGAATAGCTTTACTCGGGAAAAGTCAAGAAGCAGATGATACCCTGCACAAACTATTACGGATGTGGACTACGCTGATTAACAACAAATATATGTAAGTATATTTTTAGGTGGAAGAAACCACCAAAATATTCCGTGTCTCTAATGTAAGGGAATTCCTTGGTTGTTTTGATCTTTTACTGTCGTCTTTTCTGTCTTTTACTATAGCGTGAAACATTCGAAAGCAACTGTTCATAAATTGATAAAGATTACCGATTTGCCCGGATGCACCACATGGACGCTGACAAAACATATCGAGAAAAAGCTGGACGGGAACTGCACAAGAATGCTACGGGCTATATCAGATAAATCCTGGAAGCAACACCCCACGAAACAACGGCTGTATGGTCACTTGCCCTACCCGCCATCTCTAAAACCATCCAAGTATGACGAACAAGGCATGCAGAACACTGTTGAGGGAGCAAGAACAAATTCATAAGTGACTCTCTTTTATGGACCCCGACACATGGACGTGCCAGTGTTGTCCGACTAGGAGGAACCTATTTACATCAGCTCTATGCAGACTCAGGATGTTGTCTAGAAGATCTGCCGGGAGTGATGGATGATAGGGACCGATGGTGTGAGAAAGGGTGGGAGATTCTGAGAAATCCGTGCTAGAAGCGCGACTTGATGATTATAATATATATACACTAATGGTGTAATGGTTATCGACGTAGGAAATGGACACGGCGACACGAGTTCAAACCAGGACGAGACTGATTGCATTTCACATAGCACTAATACCCTTGGGAAAGGTATGAATCTAATTATTCTCCCTCCAGCTATGGGTAAATAGTAGGGCAGACTGTGTTCTTCAGCCTTGGTTAGGCAATTAGTCTAGGAGAAAGAAAACTCTGAATTCAAACCTGTTAAACTCCGCTTAAAAATTGACCTTGTGTCGTATCCTGCCCGGGCGGAGGGGTTGGTGAATATGATAATATATATACACTGAATACGCGGTAACAATTTTCCATTTTGTCCAAAAACTAGAAGGTAGAATTCAACGAAATTTCTACGGAATGATGATAACAGTTACATACGTGTACTGTGTATAAACTGTAAGGCTCTGCGCAAAATGCAGTGATTTGCATGCGTAACACAATACTTCAGTGTTTCAGCTTATTAATAAGTGACTTCATAATCGTGAAATTATGGGTTTCTTGTGTGACTTGACCGCTTCTGAGAAATCTCTTATGACATCTGAACTTGCAAAAGATAAATCTACATTAGAAATATCCAGAATAATTGAAAGATACCAACTGAAACAAATTGTTACAGCTCTTACGAAGGTGCCTAAGAGGGTTGATAAGGAGTACTCGACAGTTGCTTTCCGTCATTCTCCGTAATCTCACCATCAGACTGTTTAGTATCATATCCAGGATATTCGTTTTGGGTGGGGTCTTACCTCTCTGCAGTCGGTGTATTCTACAATCCCAGCTGACTGGGCCAGCTTATTTCTATCTGAAAACAATAATAAATACAAATGTATTCATCGGTGTGTGAATGTGATAACGCGCAAAAACCACGCTCACTCCGACTCAATGACATAAAAATGGGACATATGTGAGAATCTACTAACAATAGCTTGCAGGTCTGACAAACGCATGAGAAAGCGAAAAAGTATGCACTTCCGATGCATGCGCGTTTACACGTGAATTACAAATTATCTGCGCTGTTACGGATGTACTTTTTCTCTCGCAACAAATCTACGAAGTGAGACAAAGTGATTATTTTAATGACTCGACCGGAGGATGTTATGCGTTTATTGCCAAAAATTATTTGTACGACGAATAACTTATTGATTGGTTGGATTAAAATTTAGTGATAGATGTTCTTGACGTCAATCGAAAGAGTACATTATAAAATATAATGCAGAATTAATGGCGGTCTGTTGAACGATAATACGTAAGCATAAATTTCACAATCTGATGATTATTATCACAGCTTACCAGGCAGCAATTAGCATTCAATCTCCGTCTGTCTGTCTCTCTTTATATATATATATATATATATATATATATATATATATATATATATATATATAGGAGTAGCTTTCGATAAAAGAGAAGATAAAAAACAAATTTTAAAAAAAGTAATGAGATTAAAAAACAAAAAACAAAAGTGACTCTTGACATTTCCTGCAACGATCCTACATATATATATATATATATATATATATATATATATATTATAAAAAATATACAGACCGTAAAAAATCTGGAGATATATGAAATATACAAAAGCATCGGTAGATTCTCCTTTTCTTTTTTAATTTTTCTTCGACTAAATTAAAAAAGGTAAGATAGCTATAATGGATATATATAATTGATTTTCATGCTCTAAAAATCCAGAATTTCCCACTTTTTCTATACTATAATCTTTATATATATACATATGTATATATACATATATAACTAATTAATAATGTAGTGTGCCATATTTATAAAGAGTCTTTAATATCAGTGATAGTCTATATGTTGACCTAAGGTAAAATAGCGCTGATACAGAGCTTAGTTGGTTTCTTTGTTTAATGGCATATCAACCCTCGTGGTTTATTTAATACCAAAGCCATCATTATAGAAGAATAGCTGTGATGCCATGTAACCCATAGCTGGGAGGACAAGGGGTCTCAAACCTTTCCCATGCGTATTTATCAGAAAGTGAACGCAATAGCGGGACTGAAATTCGAACTCACTTATTACGATTTCGCTATCTAGTGCGAACCACGTACACGTTTTCCGGTTTCATATCGCTCTCCAGATATTTAACTTCTGTCACGCATATAGCGTGGCAATGTACGAGGGTCGGCTGAAAAGTTCGAAGGCTGACCAAGATACTTTTGTGGAATGTGACCAAAGGAGATTTATTTTTAACATAGTCCTCCTTGTGGTTTATACACGTCTTTCATTGGTGCTTGGACCCCATTGGTAAAAAAAAAGGTTATTGACAGCAGATTTGACGTCATTATATGAACTTTTCAGCCAATGAACTTTTCAGTCCACCATCGTACGTTATTTCAGTTCTAAACAGCGACTATCTTTACTATAGAATAGAATAGTGTAAGAAGAAAATCATTCATTCTGTGAGAAAACAGTAAAAGCCATATTTGTTCAAGAGCAGGTGACGTGATATTTTGTTGATACGACATCCTACAAAAGTATTCTGATTTAAAGTGTTTACAAGTGAGCTCATCGGGATGACAAAACCGTTTGGGGCAGTAGAATACAATGACTGTATTTCTGCAGAGAGGTGTGAACCCAGCCCCCTACGACGAATGTCCTGGATATGGCACTAAACCATCTGATGGTGAGGCTCCAGTCTTGAAACTGTGGAAATGTGGAATACTCCTTCATGGCCATTACTCCCAGATCCACTCTGACCTAGAGTGGTAGTATCTGTTAGGGTCCTATCTATGGGTCAAATAGAATTATCTAATCATTTTCTATACTTGTAACCATTTAACTGTGTGTTAATAAATAACTATTGAAATGAATTATCAGAATTACATTGGTATCATCATCATCATCATCATGTCGTGCCGTCCGCACGAATATCCCTGACCCTCTCTCGCCACTTTTCCCATCGTTCATCGCCTCCGTATCTTCACATCGCTGCTGTATGTATGTTCGAGCTGGTCGTCCTGCTTTTGCTCGGACATAAGTGGGGGTCGTCTCTGCTCCTCCAGCAGTGTCCTGCGTGCCTGGTTCGTCTAACTTGGATAATTTTCGTGATGGGAGGCAGGTGGCCGTGTAGTTGGTACTTTGTAAGGTGTTGCTGCCAGGACTTGTTTAGATAGAATTACTAATGTTAAATAACAAAACTTGAAATCTTTTAATTGTAAGCAAATAAAACTGTTAGTGATTGATAGGAATACTTGAAAATATAAAATAAATAGTGCGAGATAAAAAAAAAAATACTTGAAACAATTTAATTTGGTGCAAACAAATAAACTCTATCTTGTTTAAAAATGTTTACCGACAAACTGTTCGTTAATACATAATTTATATTTGATAAATATATTTAAACGGGATTTGGCATTAAATAACCAGCAATGGTTAATATGCCATAAAATCAAACCAATCAACTAATCAAGCAGATGATGTCTTTTTGTGAGTTCTTTTAATAAAATGGTATATTTTCTTTTTTAATTATGAAGGAAAGTAATGTATGTTAACGTAGATAATATTTACCGAATGAACGTTTATATGTTCTAGATACCATCGCATCATGAACATTGACGAGTCTAAAACCAGATTTTCAAGCTGGTACAGTGTAAACGCATGAAAATTGATTTCAGATACAAATATTATCATTATCATCAAGTTTATTTGGTTATTTGGTTTAATGGCATATCAACCCTTGTAGGTAATTTAATACCAAATCCTGTTTATATATATATATATATATATATATATATATATATATATATATATATATATATATATAATTTGTAAGCGAATAGTTTGTTGGTATCATTATTTTTAAGCAAAACAGAGCTCATTTGCTTGTTTACAATTGAATAGTTTCAATTATTGCAATATAACAGTTATAGTTCTATTTCCACACAGTTAATTGGTTTCAAGTATTGCTATGTAAGACTAGTAATTATATTCTGTAATAATAACCCCTCGTAAAAGATTAAACATTTCTATTTGATCCATTGATGGGATTTTAACAGGTACTACCACTCCTGGTCACAGTGGACCTGGGAGTAATTGTATTGAAGAGGTACTTCACATTTCTCAAAGCTCCAGGACTGGAGACTCACCATCAGATGCAATTTAATGCCATACCCAGGACACTAATTGGTTTCAAGTATTACTTTCTTACTCCAATAATTCTACTGAACATAATTCATTCGTTAATGGTTCCAAATATTGCTATATTTTAATAATAATTCTATTTAACAATTATCATTTGTTCGTATATAATCAAATAGTTCTAAGTATAGTAAGTAATTAACCTATTGACCGGAACCTAACAGGTACTATATCATAAATTGAATTATCATGACAAGAAAATCCGATAAGCACTGCGTACGACAAACGGGAATACAGTATACCGTGATCTCTTCCACTGGAGATCGAACCAGCGACCGCAGAGCCGAAACTCTACCACTCCGCATACAAACATGGTCAAATTAACTAATCGTTAACTATATAATTCTTCTATTTAGAATAGATATGTATATTTATTTCCTTCTTTGTTTAATGGCATATCAACATCCTTAGGTTATTTAATGTCAAAGCCATCCTTGTAGATGAACAGCAGTGATACTATTTAACCCATAACAGGAAGGATGAGAGAGGTCATACCCTTTCATCGTTGTCGTGCAGATAGTACGGAATCCCTTGACTCCTCCCTCTTTCTATCGTCCATCGCTTCTGGCAGTCTAAGACTGCATTAAGTGTCTGCACAGAACTGATGAACGTAAGTGTTTGTTGGTCGGCCTACACTAGCGTGTCCCATATGTAGGAGTTCACATGAGAACGTCGTTTATGAATTCGTCCTTATGTGATCGGAAATACTCCGCATGTCTTGTTAGTCTAATTTGGATGATTTTCGAGATGGGTGGTAGGTTGCGTCTAGGATTTGTTCAATATAGCTCGTAGCATTCTAGTGCAATTGCTGTCAAACTTTTTCTCCATACACCTAGTCTGCGTCCATGAAATGACCGCTGCTTGGAAAAAATTGCGTTTTATCTTATCGGATAGATCTGACGTCTATATGACTGATAACCTATCGATAGCTGTCCATGCCTTGGCTAGTCGCGTTTGGATGGCTTCTGCGATAGGAGGCCAGTGTCCATACAGCTGCTGTTTTGTAAGGATGCTGCTTTCAGGATTTGTTCAAAACAGCACGTAGCATTCTTGTGGAGTTCCAGTCCAGCGTTTTCTCTAAGTGTTTCATGATAGCCTCGGTGGTGCATCCATACAATAGTACCGACACTGTCACATTTCGGAAGAAACCCCTTTTTAGAGTGATCAAATTTCCATATGATCGATAATCTATCAATATCAGTCCATGTTTTCTCTATGCGTAAGTTGACATCGCTTTTAGTAGATGAGATATTGCTGCTGAGGTATATGAAATGTTCTACTAATTTTAGAATCTTGCGACTTAAAGTGGAGTTGACTCTATCTTGTTTAAGACATGTTTTATTTGCGTTCACATTGAGGCCAATGTTTCTTGCTGCTTGTTTCAGACTACGTTGCAGGGATTTGGCTTGGCGAAGCAATTTGATTCCAGACATAGACGGAAAATGGAGCGAATACTACTGGCACACGGTTTCCCTCAAAGAAACTATTATCGCTATTATAATGGTTTACAAAAACATAAAAGCAATGGTTAACAAACTCGATAGTGACTGATACGGTCGCTGGAGTCTCACAAGGAGATACATTAGCATTATATCTGTTTATGATCTGTCTAGATTATGTACTATAAATGTCAGTAGATCAAATAAAAGAAAATGGTTTCAGTTTAAAGAAAAAGAGTAGACGATACTCATCAAAAACTATTACAGATGCAGACTAAGCAGATGATGTGGCACTACTTGTATATATATATATATATATATATATATATATATATATATATATATATAGGGAAAACCTTTAAAAATTATTAATAATTTTTTAATATTTATTTTAGCAGACCCTATATTTAAAAATTTTAAATCTGCATCTTCAGACAAAGAAATAATGATAAATTTCTACTGGATTTTTCTAAATCTACAAAACATTTCTCATTATTTCTTTGTCTGAAGATGCAGATCTAACATTTTAAAAATATAGGGTCTACTGAAATAAATATTTTTACAAAAAATATGAGTAATTTTTAAAGGTTTTTCTTTTATACGGAATTATTTGCGCTGTAATTTAACTTATCATTATTTTACATTGAGCTCTCTTTTGGATTTTGAATTAAATGGATATTCTAGATAGAAAATCCGAAAATAGAATCGTTTCCACCACTGGCTGACTTATATATATATATATATATATATATATATATATATATATATATATATATAATCATTAAAAACAAGAACTGAAGAGCCAGTGAAGAAGAGGCTAGTGAAATAAATTTATAATGGAGAAAACCTATTAATGATATATTTTGCTCTGCGTAGGTTTTTTTTCATATATGTTTATTTATATATATCAATTAGTCGTACATTGCGCTCTCTAGTTGGGTCATTCTTTTTAAGAGTATTTGCAGACTTAAATGATATGGTATATATATATATATATATATATATATATACCATATCATTTAAGTCTATATATATATATATATATATATATATATATATATACCATATCATTTAAGTCTGTAAATATTCTTAAAAAAATGATCCAAATAGAGTGCTCAATGTACGACTAATTGATATATATATATGTGTGTGTGTGTGTGTGTGTGTGTGTGTGTGTGTGTGTGTGTGTGTGTGTGTGTGTGTGTGTGTGAGTGTGCGTGCGCGCGCACCTGTGTGGTAAACAGCAACAAATACGTTATTTATTATAAATTCAGAAAAACAAAAATAGAAATATTAATAAATTTTTTGATTTAAAATGTTTAAGTTTAAAAACTACACACAAAGACGTTAATTTTTTTTTTTTAATCCTTAATTTTTTATAAAGTTTCTAAAAAAATTAAAATCACAGCAAATATTTTACCCAACTAACGCTACGAACGGTACAAAATTGCCCAAAATTTTCTCATTTTTCCCTTTCATTTTTAAATTTGAGTGTAATTTAGAAGATATAGTATCGCATATTAATATAGCCCTGATGATGGCTTCATAAAAAACCGAAACATTAAACAATGGCACAATAATCAATTATCCATAAACTCATCCTCTGAATACTTTGTTTTTTCCTTTCATATCCTTATATTTACACACACGCAAACATACACGCATATACACACACACACACGCTTGCCTGTATGTGTGT
The DNA here is from genome assembly GCA_963585895.1 of Sepioteuthis lessoniana. Lineage (NCBI taxonomy): Eukaryota > Metazoa > Mollusca > Cephalopoda > Myopsida > Loliginidae > Sepioteuthis > Sepioteuthis lessoniana. The sequence continues at coordinate 3,604 of CAUZXS010001190.1, read as the reverse complement.
GTGTGTATGACTAGTCCAATTCGCAATGTTTAGCTACAAGGTACTGCGACACCACTCATCAGTTTCTACGTCACAATATAATCAGTAACCGCCCAGTCTCCTGATTTTTGCTATTTTGTCAGTTAATTCAAAAATGCTTATTTTGTTGAACTAACGTTTCCTTTAGAGGAAAATATTGACTGGCTTCATAAATGCATAAGCTGGAAAAGTACTCAGATCTACGAGATCATTACATATAGTCGTTGCTGGACGATCAGTATATTTCCTATTGAAGTTGAATGCCAAGATTACATTGCCAACTTGACCCCAGCATTCTTGACTTGACTCAACATAAAAAAAGTAACTCTGAGTAGATCAAAAAGTATCGAGACTGAATCTTCACTTTTTCTTTTTTTAATTTTTATTGTAAAATTTTAAATCCAAGATTAAAATCAGATCCATAGCTGAGCAAAGTGATAATCTCTAGACGTCTAGACACCTTGCCATTGGAAGTTTGATCCTCATCGTGTGTTTCACTATTCTGGCTTAAGCAGTTTTATGGCATATCCACCCTTGTGGGTTATTTTATACCAAACCCTGTTTGAACATATATATACGCTCATGGTATAATGGATGTCGTCGTAGAAAATAGACACGGCGACCAGAGTTCAAATCCTGGACGAGTGTGTTTGCATTTCACGTAGAACTAATACTCTTGGAATAGGTATGAATAAACTACTCTCCCACCAACAATGAGTAAAATTGTAGGGCAGACTGGGTTCTTTAGCCTTGCTAGAGCAACCGGTCTAGGAAAAGGAAAACTCTGAATTCAAGTTGGTTAAACTCTGTTTAAAAAATTGACCTTGTGTCGCATCTTGCTCGTGTGGAGGGGTTGGTAAATATATTTTATTTGTAAACGAATTGTTTGAAGATAACATTTTAAACAAGTCAAAACTCATTTGTTTGCACAGTCAAAAACTATTGCTATGTAACGCTAATAATCCAATTTAATATCAATCATTTGTTTGCATACAGTTAAATGGTTAAACAGTTCCATTCGATTCATAGATAGACCCTAACAAATACCATTCCCGGGTCAAAATAGAATAATGATAATGAAAAAGTATTCCACATTCCCTAAAGTTTTAAATTAAGCCTCACCATCAGGTGGTTTAGTGTCGTATCCAGGATACTTGTTGATTGGGGTCTGCGGAAATGCAGTTTGTGTATCCTAACGCCCCAGTCGACTGGGCTGGTGAATTATGTTAAGCTCATTAAAAAGCAATTTATTATAAATCAACCGAAGACTTGTTTGGTGGCTGGACAGGTCACTGTAGTGGTTACTAGTTGATTGACTCACTGATTTTAATGCTATGTCAACCCATCTGAAGTTATTTTATACCTGGAGATTAGAGAATGGTGTTCATTGTACCTTTATATCCATATTTTTGGTGTAATTTATTAAGTTCTTTTACACACTGTTATATGAAATCGGATATCTAATGCCAATAATTTGTAAACAGATCTATTTGACCTATAAATGAAACTCAAATAGGTCCTACGACTCTGGATTCGAGTGGACCTGGCAATGGATGGGTACTTCACGAGGGTCAGAGCTCTAGAGCTGAAGCCTCACCATCTGATGCAGTTTATGGTTATACCCAAGACACCCTTTTATTCAGCGGTATTATCCCGCTGTGGAGATACAGTCAAGATATTCTAAGTAGCTACTGGTGTTAGAGTTAAAGAGTTGGCTTTGCGAATGCTGGTTTTCAGGTTGAGTTGGCTTTGCGAATGCTGGTTTTCGAGGTTCGGCACCCCCCCCCCCAACCACAACCCGGAATATTGGCCAAATGCTAGTTTCCCCGTCTACAATGGATGAAATTAAGAAACCAATTGTCTGTTTGTTTCCAATCCATCCATATATAGATACATAGAGTGTCCAAGGTATCAAACAAACCTGCCTCCAGTGGTGAGGCTCAAGTTTTGCAGATCTTGTGATTGTAGAGTAATCTTTCATTGCCATTACTCGCTGATCCACTCTTAACATAGAGTGCAGTCCAAAAATCTTACGCATTCGTGCCAAACAAAACAAAACTAAAACTCTTTAGAAACAATTATCCCAAAATGCATATATAAACGTGAATTGAACGTGATTCTCTAACCAATAGGCATAAAATACCCAAGATGGGTTGACACCCATTAAAATCAATTAAGCTTCATCCAATGATTTTTTCATCTCTTTTTTTATTTCTCTCTCTCTCACACTTTCTCTATCTCTTTCTCTCTCTGTATATATATATATGTGTGTGTGTGTGTGTGTGTTTGTGTGCGCGTTCATGCATGTGTTTGTTTGCGTGTGCATGCGTATGTGTGTGAGTGTTCATGCATGTGTGTATATGCATGCAAGTATGTGCATATATATATATATATATATTGTCATCTACAGAGAGACTATTTCGTTGTATCACAACTCTCTCAGGGTGGCTAGAAACTTTGGACGCTTCAAGCTGGATCGAAACCCGCCTAACTTTACGTTATGCCGATCAATTACCGCTCTGACGTTTCGGTGACCAACGTCAGCTCCCAGATATAACGCATTTCGTATCAACTTACGTTTGTTTTACATTTGACGCTTTTCGCATACAAGAGTAATCAATTCGTTAGAAGAGCCTTTGCATTACGCGGGTGGCAGCCGTTAATTCCTTCGCCAGAGTGCTCAACCCCGAGAGGGGAGCGTATATATTATCATCCACAGATAGACTGTTTCGTTAGCGAACACTAACCATTATGCCAATGGGGCGATACACAATATATATATATATATATATATATATATATATATATAGTATATATATATTATATATATATATATATATATAGATATATATATATATATAATATATATTATGATATATATATATAGTATATATATATACTATTTATATATTATATATATATATATATATATATATTATGATATATATATACTATATATAGATATATAATATAATATATTATAATATATATATATATATATATATATATATATATATATATATATTATATATATATAATATATATATATATATATATATTATATATATATATATATATATATATATATATAAGTATATATATATATATATACTATATATATGAGAGAGAGAGAGAGAGAGAGAGAGAGAGAGATTTTAAAAATGGAACTTGATACCACCTTGCTTAACACTCGAGCATTATAAGGTACGGTTCAGAGGGTAAAGTGGAGCAATCCAGGGAATGGAGTAGCGCCCTCCCCTACACCTTGGTGTAGTAGCTATCGAAAAGGGAGCCTTCGGGTCACCCTCGACTATGGTTGCTAACTTTTTTATATACTATATATTATATATATAATATATATATGTGTGTGTGTGTGTGTGTGTGTGTGTGTGTGTGTGTATATATATGACTCGATAATAAACACACATTTTGTGTACAGAATTTTATTAAGATCCTATCAAGTTTCCTGATAAATGTCTTGGTTTCAGGTTGGAATTGGTCGATGAATTTACTTAAATTGTCCCGAGCGCTTTCAGACCTTTCTTAGGCCATCATCTGGGGGCTATTTGCATGTGTAAAGAGTGGG
>CAUZXS010001189.1:17500-81774 GCA_963585895.1 Sepioteuthis lessoniana | reverse complement strand
CACTCTGTCCTGGAGTGGTGATAGGGTCCTATCTATAGAACTAAACAGCATACTTATACTAAACTGAATTGTTTGAATTAGAACTGCTTGACAAAACCGAATAGCTTGAAATAGAAATATTTTTGACAATTAAACCGTTAACTTACATTAAAACTGCATACTTATGCTAGATTGAATTGTTTATTATAGAACTGTTTTGACATTTAACTGTGGGTAAAGAAAATCTATACTTATACTAAACTGAATTATCTGAATTAGACCGGTTTGACTAAACTGCATAGGTTGAAATAGAAATGTTTTTGACGATGTGTACTCATGATAAACTGAATTGTTTGAAATAGAACTGATTATTTGTTTAAAAATGGATTTGTCATTAAATAACCTAAAAAGGTTGATATGCCATAAAACCCAACCAACCCTTGGCCAATAAGAATTGTTACATCGAGTGTGGCCAATATCTACGCAAATGTAACAATTAAAATGGGACAGAAGCTTTATTTTTTATTTGTTACTGCCGCCTACTTGACGGGACTTGACACAAGGTCAATGGCCCGAAAGTCGATTATTGTAGCGATTAGGCTCAAGCCCTGCTTGACTATGCTAGTCATCGACCTACTTAGTGCAATGTGGGGCTGGTGAGCCTGGCTGGATATGGACCCAAAGCTGGGTCCAGGCACGTATGCCTGATTATAGCTTAAACTGAACCACGTGGTCCAGTGCTATACAAGGGTCATATTTGTTTCAGCCTCCCACCAAACAGGACTTGACACAAGGTCAATGATCCGAAGGTCGATTATAGTGGGGGGTTAGGGAAGGGGATGGTCGGGCACGAGCCAAGGCTCGAGCCCTGCTGGTCTATGCTGGTCATCGGTCCACTTAGTGCAATGTTGGCCTGGTGAGCCTAGCTGGTTTTGGACCCAAATCTGGGTCCAGGAACGTATGCCTGATTATAGCAAGGTCCAGTGCTATACAAGGGGGACAAAGGTGTCAATGTTGCAGCTCGCCCACCTGAAGTTGGGACAGAAGCTTTATTCATTTATTTTTGATGACTTGATAACTTCAATAATATAATTCAAACGTTTTTCCAAGCTTTGTCATTAGCATGCTTTAAAAATGCAAGTGGATTTGTTTGAAATATCCGTATGAATACGATGACAAGCTTTTACATTTCTATAATTTTGGGCTGTATGTAAAAAAAAAGGTGCTTTAAGCAAGCATTAAATAGAAGAAAGTTTCTCAATATTTTCCCTACGTATAAATTCGAATGTTTCCGGTTATCCACAAAGATTTCTCATGAAAGTAAACAGCATCAGTTTGTTCTATATATGCGTAGAGGTACACGTTCGGGCGAAATGCCATATGTTTGAGATTGTCGGCAGATTATCCAGATTACGCGGGAAATTCTCCAATGTTTCGCGCTCTTTATTCTCTCATTTTCCACATTTTAACAAATAAAAAAAGAAGAAGAAAAAAGTAAGATATTTGTTATAAAAATATTTATTTGTCTTTTTTTTATAGAATCCAAAACGAATAAACGGTAGCCTAAAAGAGAAAAATCCAATTTTATACAACATTGATTTATTTTTAATTCAAAGCAAATGCAGCTTGATATTCAGAGACTGAATATTTATTTTTTGTTTCTATGTTTCATAACCGAAAAGACTGAAATTATCTGAGCTGAAATTATACATCAGCTTCTAATCATTTGTACCTATACACTATAAGTTTGAATTTTAGTCCCCATATTAATAAATATAGGTTTTTAAACCAGCCCTGTTGTTTTCGCATTTAACACTTTTTGTTTTCTTTTCAAAGAAAGTTGTTAATATATAACTGGGTGCTTACAATAATTTCTAATATATATATATATATATATATATATATATATATATATATGTGTGTGTGTGTGTGTGTGTGTGTGTGTGTGTGTGTGTGTGTATATCGGGTGATTAAAGTATGTTCACTTCCTAATGGGAGTATCTTTACGATATAATTTCTGTCAGTGCATAGACCCCATCTCCGTTAATAATCTTTTTTGATCTACAATAGGTGATTAAAAAATGTTAATATTTCCATGGCGGTATATTATATATAACATGGGAAATATATATATATATATATATATATATATATATATATATTGTAACAGCATTGGTTGTCACTATCTCACTTCGTGGGTTTGTTGCAGACCAAATGCGATATCATTTGGAGAGTGCTCAATATCTGTGATAGAACTATATATATATATATATATATATATATATATATATATATACATTTATATTATGCTATGTTATATTATATTATATAGAATTTTAACCGATATAACAGAGATCACACAGGGGTGAATCTATTTGTGTTAACAGGTAGGGTGGAAAGAGGAAGTCTTCAAAATAACATGAATAAATTCTCTCCCTATATATATATATATACATATATATATGAAAAAATAAGATCTAAAAGGCTGCTTACAAAATAAGAAGATGTGTATAGGGAAAGAAGTGCTTTTACTTTCTTTTACTTACGAAAAACATAATTTCACTATCGAAATACAGTCACGCTATAACATCCACTTTCAGACAACTGACTTTCGGAAGGGTAATAGCCCAGCTATAAGTTAAATAGTACCAATACTGTTATTCTGCAATGGTAGCTTTGGTATTAAATAACCTTCGAAAGATGATATGCCACTAAAGAAAGAAACCAAAATTAAACTTGTTGAATTGTATATTATGACCATTTACTGGTAACCGACTATGTTATCTGTAGAACTGAAATTAAAAACATGTTCAATCTGCTGCAATTTTATCATACATCAATGTATTTCAGTATGAAAAGAAATGAAAAATTATACATATTATTCAAGCTAGTTAGTGATGGCTAAACAATGTTTCTATTGATAATTAAACTAAAGGTTAAAGTATACTAAAATATTTCATAAGGAAATAATTGCCAATATATTCGTCGAACACTCCATTGGCGAACACTCTACCCATTAGTCCAATTGGCCGGAAGAACTATAACGTATCAAAATATCAATTTTTCAAATACAAAAGTTTGAGTGTAATCTCCATAGTGCAACAGTTGGTTGGTTGTTTTATTTTACTACGTATCAACGCTTTTCGGGTCATTTAACGCCAAATTAAGTCATTTTGATAAAAGTTTCAAACAATTCAGTTTAGCACGAGTACACAGTTTAGTTGTATTTGACCCATAGATAGGACCCTATCAGGTGGTGCCATTCCAAGCTGAAGAGAGACAAATTAATTTCATATATTTCCCACGGATAATTAGCGCGTGTGAAATGTGAATAGCCTCCATTGGGATTTGAATTCGGATCGTTATGCTCATTTCCTATAATGGTAGCCATTACACTACGATTCAATTCATATATATATATATATATATATATATATATATATATATGACTGTTTTGAAGAGGAAATGACAGTGATCAGTCGATGTTTGATTCCAGTAAATAAAAGATTTGGAATTTTTACTAAATTAATTTTTTCAGAGAGTCTCATCAACCGAAAAAGACATCGACACGCAGCTAACGAAGGCATAGACAGCTATCGATAGGCTATCGATCGTATGGAAATCAGATCTGACCGATAAAATCAAACGCAGTTTCTTCTAGGCAGCGGTCGTATCGATACTGCTGTATGGATGCACTACTTGGACGCTAACTAAACGGCTGGAGAAGAATACAGACGGCAATTGCACAAGAATGTTGCGAACAATATTGAACAAGTCCTGGCGCCAACAACCCACAAGGCACCAACTATACGGCCACCTACCTCCCATCACGAAAACTATCCATGTTAGACGAACCAGACATGCAGGACACTGCTGGAGAAGCAAGGACGAGTTCATAAGTGATGTATCCTATGGACCCCCACATATGGCCGAGCAAAAGCAGGACGACCAGCTCGAACATACATACAGCAGCTATGTGAGGATACGGGATGTAGCCCTGAAGACCTGCCGGGGGCGATGAACGATAGGGAGAAGTGGCGAGAGAGGATCAGGGATATCCGTGCTAGTGGCACAACATCATGATGATGATGATGATGATGATGATTAAATTAATTCAGCCATTTATGGCCCGGCTTAACCTGCAGGACTGCGGTATTGTAATAAGTGAGTTCAATCTCCAGTCATACAATTACGTTCATTTTCGGACTAATACACTTGGAAAAGTTATCATCACCCTTATCCCTCAAGCTGTTGGTTAAATAGTATCGCTTCTGTTTTTCTACAAGAGTGGCTTTGACATTAAATAATCCACAAAGTTTACCATGCCATTAAACAAAGAAAATAAACTGAATTTTGAATGAACCCTGAATTTCTGTCTGACACTTACAAAGGTTTTCCCGATTGTGAAGGCAGTGAGTTACTTTCTCTAAAGTGATAAGTGACCATCATCATTGTATAAACTCTATATCATCCTCAGTAAGATTAGAGCTATCATTCGAAAATGGAAACAACATGGCTTGATCAAGGATCTGCCTCAAATAAGACGTTTTTATAAATTAAGTGAACAATCTACAACACCCTTTTGTTGAGAATTAATTATAAACGTATTGATTTCTCGACATTAACTTCAAGAGAAACTGCAGGCAGCTGACACAAGAGTAAGCAAAGACAGTCGGATACTCTACTGAGTCTGACTTCGTTCTGGGATGCCTGTTAAAACCACTTTCCTGAATCCTAATTACGTGAATTCCCGTCTATTCTTGGCTCACAATCGTCTCAAAGAGTATGTTTTCTTTCTGGGACAACATATTATAGTCTGATAAGAAAAAATTAACTTCTTCGGGGGAAACCGTTCGAGGTATTCCTAGAGAAAAAAAGTGCACTTCCCATAATTCTTAAATATGATCCTAGCAGTTAAATACAGTTGTTGAACTATATTGACATGGGGCTATTTTTTCTTATGAGGCTCCTAATAAGCTACATACCATTCATGCTACAATCTTAATGTATGAGATTTCAGAAGCATATTGTGTAAAAAACGAAAACTGATTTAGAAATTAAAATGTTTTCTTATGAATAGCTGAAAAATGACATCAGTAATTTATGATAAAAAAAAAGGAAAGACAGGGTACTTCTGATATTATTCAATTGATTACACACACACACACAGATAGATAGATAGATAGATAGATAGATAGATAGATAGATCATAATATATCATATTATATGATATACAGATTACATATAATTCAATATAATATGATATATATATATATATATATATATATATATATATATATATATACTTTCTCGCAGGAATTGTCATGATCTATGTATCTCCTTCGTTATTCAGGGTAAAGATCAATATTTCATCGTCCAGCTTCAAGGCAGCATTTCCATTGAACTAATAGCAGTAGGGTCAGGGTCAGTCTCTGATACATGAAACGTGAATTTACCGACGGTCTTTGGTAAATACTGTCCATGATTTTACGTACGTGTTGGAGACGTTCACGTTTAAATGGTCATATCCCACCCTATTGAAGAGGGAAGAGAATCTTCCCTCATCTCTCGCTACCTCTGTCTGTGTGCCTCTCTCTCTACGTATATATATATATATATATATATATATATATAAGTATGTGTGCGAGAGTGTGTGTGTGTAATTGGAAAAATACTCTTGAGACATGTGACTCACTATCACGGCAGAGCTCGGTTCTTCTTTTTCATCAGCTAAGTCTCGCTTCGATAAAACGTTTAGCTCTGAACGTATCTTAAATTCTAAAAATAAGCTCATCGAAACAAAAGATCTGATTTGCTTTTAGGCGTAGTTGAGTATATTTCGATTAGTCGCATAAGAAATGTTTATAAGATACCAGGCAAATTTGAGCCTATTACCACCCCACGAACCTTTTTGTTTACTCACATAAAGAAAGTCATGAACGCAATTATTCCTTCAGTATGAATAAAATAGCAGTATAATTAAATCCCGTTAAGTCATGTACAAAGGCAAACGATCTTGGACATTCTATAATAGATCATGGATAATTCGTTGCCGCTGGTATCAAGTAACCCAGTGCTACATGCTACATAATTCTTTGAGAGAAAGTATCCTAACCAATATCCTTATATTGGTTAGGCTACTTACTTTTTATAAACAGTTTTGATGAAATAAAATTGGATCCTTGTTGTTTTGGAGATTTTTCTTTTTTCTTTCAAGTGTTCTGATGTTTTTTATGTTATAATCTTAAAATTTGTGGATTGTTTCTCCGAAGGAGTTATTTGTGTTATACTGATTACTTTCGGTTCTGGTCAGAACCATTATCAAGGTAATATATATGCTATTCATGAATTAAAGTTGTTTCGTATTTAAACTAAATTATTATTTTATTTTTATTTCTACTGTCAGGTTTGTTTTTCTCACCAAGGTGATACTAAGCGGTAGTGGCAGTTTATTTTTAAACATTTATATTAAGTGAAGTAGAAATAAATTTGTTCTATCTTTTGTAATATGGATTGTTCAATTTTAAACATTTTAGAATAATATCACTAATTTCGAAGTTAATTCCGCTAATAGTGAGTTGTCTAAATTTTATATATAAGGCTTCTTGGATTTTTAATTTTTTTACATGATTTTTTGCATGGAGTATTTTTGTATTATCAACTAAAATATTTCTATATATTCCATTAGGACAATTATGTTTTTTTTAAATGTTGACATACAGATGTAAAGGTGTAGAATGGGCCTCCTTGATAATTTTGTCGTAGTATAACCAATGTAACTTATAGATTTTTTATTGTCGAAGAAGCATTCTCCTAATGGTCATTTAAATTGATAAATAACATTGTTTTTTTCACTAACAATGTTGGAGAGAAAGAATATATATATATATATATATATATATGATTATATATATATATATATATATATATATATATATATATATATATATATATATATATATAATCAAGTCATGCAGGTAGCACAGATTTCTATAATCTCTCTCTCGATAACCGTCGTTATCATTCATCCCTCTTAGCAGGTCTTCTTGACTGCAACCAGTATCCGCACATAGCTGATGTATGTGAATTCTTAACATTAGCAAATCTATGTATAGTAGCCTCTTGTGAGTTTGTCCTTCCTTTTTTCCAGCAGTACCCACCATGTCTTCTTTGTTTTACTTGAATGATTTGTGAGATGAGATGTAAGTGGACATACAAGTGCTGTTTTATGGGATGTTGCTTCCAAAATTTGTTTCAAACAGCATGTTGTATTCTTGTATAGTTTCTCTTGTTTTTATTATTAGCTGCGTTTCGTTAGCGTCCATAAGGTGCTTCTTCACATTAGTACTGACATAGGCACAACCTGGAAGATATTCTATTTTATTTTATCTTGAACAGACTTTCATACGAACGATAACCTGTCAATATCAGTTCACGGCTTCGTTAGGTGTATTTTGACATCGCTTTTAAGCAATATTGCAGCCAAGGTATGTGAACAGGTCTACTAATTTAAGAGGCATATATATATATATATATATATATATATATATATATATATATATATATATATATATATATATATATTTAAAAAAAACAACAAAACCGGTCACATAGGATATTCCGGAGTATAAATTTCCATTTCTGAGTTGGTAAGGTTTCCGATGATATGTTTTTAAGTTGAAATTTTCCAAAGAGAGCTCAACCATTCAGGAGCAAAATGAGTATTCTTTGATCCAGTTAAACCGGAGTTGGGAGTAATTCCATCAGGACAAGAAATTATTCATGAGTGAATATTTAAATTTTCACTCATGAATAATTTCTTGTCCTGATGGAATCACTCCCAACTCCGGTTTAACTGGACCAAAGAATACTATATATATATATATATATATATCAGTATGTAAAGTTGGCGACCATATTCGAAGTCGACCCGAAGGCTACAACACCTAGGTGTAGGAGAGGGCACTATTCTTTTCCATGGAATACTCTACTTTGCCCTTGATCCGTGCCTTATAATGTTGAGTGTTAAGCTAGGACACATCAAGTATCCTTTTTTGAGTCTTTGGTATAACTCAACCCCGCTCTCCTGTGCCATTGGCGAACACTCTACCCACTTGACCAATATGTGAATTCTTGTACTCGTATATAGTATAACCTATAAATATATATATTCCTCAGATTCTTTCTAAAACGTTACTTTTCTTCTAGATCAAGATTTTTTTCAAGTGTAACATTACCCAATCAAAACAGATATTTGCCATTTTTTATTACCAAACTCATCGACACTTATGAAAATTCAGATGCATAAAAGGGGATGTATTTATTTTTAGGACTACTTGATATGTTTGATATGTCATATTTTGATCTGGACATATTTGAAAAGCCAGAAGAAATTGTAAGAATAACATTATTACTGGACTGATATTTATCAACGATATCAATAGTCGTAAATTGATCAATAAAGTCATAAATTGTTGTTACAAAAAAACATCGATTAGCCAAACGGCCATTATCGTAGGAAATGGAATCGACGATCCGAGTTCAAATCCTGTTTACGCTTAACTTCGGAAAGGTATGGATCAATCCGTTCTCTTCACAAGCTGTGGCTAAATAGTACGGCAGACTAGGTTCATTAACTGTAGCGCCGAAACCGGTTTAGAAGGGGAAAATCGTTTAATTCAAATCAGCTTTACTCAGCTAAAAAAATGACTTTGTCACTAAAGGAGAGGTTGGGTATCTATACAAAAGTAAAGCCAAAAACAAACAAAAAATCATTTAGAAAGGAATCTCAAAAGATTTTAAATGCTTTTCAATCTTGCAGATAAGACAATAAAAAGCAAAGAATACATACCCTCTTTTTTCTATGACAAAACTCTCTTGCATTGTAAAGATTAAAGTCTTAAGTCATTTCTGATTTCGATTCAGCAAGCATTTTTGTGTCTGTAGCCACAAAGTTCAAGCACAAACACACCAATTTTTTCTGACATTTGGATTAATAACAACATTGTTACAAGCCCTTGTACAATTTTTCATGAAAGCAGAAATATTTTTATGTCTGATTGGCGCTTATTCGTTTTTTTCTTTTTTGTGACAGAATGCTTAGACGATGGGGATACTTCCATGATTGCTGTTTGCTATCTTATCTCTTGATTGGCTGTAGATATGTCACATATCTTCATTTCAAATTAACAAAACCTTGTCATGAAACAATATATTTTAAAATGCACCAATTAATTAATTTTGTTCGGTCTCTTTTTTGCCATTTTATGTAATTCAGGAATTTATTTCTTGATTGACAGTAGATATGGAGTAATGACTATGCATTTATCCAGAGTCTGAATTTGGTTTCTTTGTTTAATAGCATTTCAACCTTCATGTGTTATATGATGTCAAAGCCATCCTTATAGAAGAAAGGTAATGAGACTATTTAACCATTTGCTGAGTTCTAGCTGTTCAAACGCTGAAACAAAGTATCTAATAACCGAAGATCATTTTGTTTCTTGCCCAGTCGGCTTGGGCTGTAGAATACACCGACTACTTCTATGCAGAGGGGTAAGCCCCCCACCCCCGCAACGAGTGTCCTGATATGACGCTAAACAATCTGATGGTGAGGTTCCAGCAATGCTGGAGCTTTGGGGAATGCGGAGTACCCCTTCATTGCCATCGCTCCCAGGTCCACTCTGGCCTGGAGTGGTAGCATGTGATAGGGCCCTATCAATGGGTCAAATAGAACTAAGGGCATACTTTGCTGAATTGCTTGAAATAGAAATGTTTTTGACAATTAAACCGTACTTACATTTAAACTGCGTGCTTATGCTTGACTGAATTATTTGAAATAGAACTGTTTTTCGACATTAAAACTGTATTTATACTTAACTGAATTGTTACATTTAACTGCTTGAATAGTTTGAAATAGAAATGTTTTTGACAATTAAACTGTGTACTTATGCTAAACTGAATTGTTTGAAATAGAACAGATTATTTATATAAAAATGGATTTGGCTTTAAATAACCTACAAAGGTTGATATGCCATAAAACCCAACAAACCAAACCAAACCAAACCAAAACCAAACCAAACCATCATTTTGTTACCTCGTTTCATAAGATTTGGTTTGGTTTGGTTTCCTCGTTTAATAGCATATCAAATTTTGTGGCTCATTTAATGCCAAAACCATCATTGTAGAAGTGTAGCAGTACAATTTAACCAATAGCTAGGTAGATAGGGGGTGGGGCTCATACCATACCCAAGAGTATTCGTCCGACAGTCAATATAATAGCGTGACTGGAGTTCGAACTCTTTTACAACAATATTGCGGTCGGTCCAATACGTTAGCTACTACGCCACAAATACTCACTCCTCTCAGCTTCTGGTAGACAACGTTTTAACCCCTAGTTTATCCTGATAAGCTAATGTCAACAACCATATATAAAATAACTGAATTAAACAACACACGTCTACAGCAATCATATATATGCATCCTAATTTTAAAAACATCTTCAGCCCAGTCGGCTGGGGGTGTTAAATACACCAACTGCATCTCTGCAAAGGGGTAAGAACCACTCTCAGCAAGTGTCCTGGATATGACATTAAACCAATCTTAGAGAGGTTTCAATCTTAGAGAGTTGGGGAATGTAGAGTACCCCTTCAGTGTCATTGTTCCCAGGTCCTCTCTGAGCGGAATGGTAGCACCTGATAGGGTTCTATCTATGGATCAAATAGAACAAACTATGCGAGCAGACAAGTGACTGATGTTAAATTGTTACTGTCAGATAGCAATACTTGAAACCATTTAACGGTGTGCAAAAAAGAACCCAGGTTAGTTTAAGAATGATATCTACAGAATGTTGGCTCAGTCGGCTGGGGCTGCAGAATACACCAACTGCATCTCCACAGAGAGGCAAGACTCCTACAAAGAGTATTCTGGATATCACACAAAACAATCTGATTGTGAAGCTTCAGTTAGGCTGGTGCTGTGGGGAATGTGGAGTACCTCTTGATTGGCATCGCTTCCAGATCCACTCCAGCCCGGAGTAGTAGCACTAGATAGGGTCATATCAGTTGGTCCAATAGAACTGCTTGACATTTAAACTGTGTACTTATGCTGAACTGAATTGTTTGAAATAGAACTGTTTTTACATTTGGCTATATATTTGTATTGAATGAAAACATTTAACTTTGTGAAAAAATGAGCTCTGGTTCGTTCAAAAATATTAATCATATATCTAATATATATGTATAAAAAGGATTTAGCATTAAATAACCTGCAATGGTTGATATGCTATAAAACAAAACTAAACCAAACCAATCGCCAAAATGTGTTTACAAATCATACAAATATTTAATATATATGCATAAACATAATTTGGCATTACATAACCTGCAATGTTTGATATGCCCTATAACCCAAGCAAACAAAATCTTGTCATTAAACAAGAGACTGAAAAATACAATAACTGATTAAAACATCATGGTGTTTCCTGTGCAGTCTTATAAATATTCCTGTTTTGATGCACATTGCACTTACTAATGTGGCGTGGATCCAGACCAATGATCAAGATGAAATGCATCTCTACGATTTTGTTGTACAACGTTATTTGTTAATCATTGGATTGATACCAACTGAAACAATGGATTTATTTCGACAAGTCAGATTTGATATGAAGTCGTTTAATAGAAGGAAGTCTCATACGAATCGAGACTCGTGAGTGGCCATTTCCCAAAGAAAAAAAGAAAAGAAAAAATAAGGCTTCAGAGAACCTCAGGCACAAAGCTATAAACTAACTCAGACCTGCTAAGCAGGTAATTCCTGGGGAAGGCTTCATGGGTTTGTTTGTTTGTTTGGATTTTATGGCATATCAACCTTTGTAGGTTATTTAAGGCTAAATACATTTTATACAAATGAAGTTATATTTCTAGCAATTCAGTTTAGCTTAGGTTCACAGTTGAATTGTCAAAAATATTTTTATTTCAAGCTAATCAGTTTAGTCAAACAGTTCTAATTCAAACAATTCAGTTTAGTATAAGTATAGTTTTTGTCTAAACACAGTTAAATGTTAAAACATTTCTATTTCAAACAATTCAGTTTTGCATAAGTACGCATTTTACAAGTCAAAACCTCTATTCCAAGTAATTCAGTTTAACATAAGTACGTATTTTAGTTCTATTTGACCCATAGATAGGACCCTATCAGTTACTACCACTCCGGACTAGTGGATCTGGGAGCAATGGCAATGAAGGGGTACTCCATATTCCCCAAAGCTCCAACATTACTGGAACCTCACTATCAGATTGTTTAGTGCCATGACCAGGATACTCGTTGGGGGGAGGGTTGGCCCTCTGCAGGGGTCCAGCCGGTGAATTCTTCAGCCTAGCCAACTAGGCAACCACAGTTAAATGGTTTCAAGTATTTTTATGTAACAGTTACTTTTTTAATATAACATCAGTCGTCTGTTCGCACACATTTGATTTGTAAGTAATTTTATTTCTAAATGAGGTAAAACTAACCTTTTTGCACACAAATATTGCCCCTTGGTCCACTCTGTCCCAAAGTGGTAGCACCTAATATGGCCCCATCTATGGCTCAAATAGAACTGCTTGATATTTAGACTGTGTGCAAACAAATGACTTATACTAAATTTAATTGTTAGAAGTGTTTGACTAAACTGAATACCTTGAAATAGAAATGTTTTTCGCAATTAAACTGTGTACTCATGCTAAACTGAATTGTTTAAAATAGAACTTGTTATTTGTATAAAACTGGATTTGGCCTTTAACCTACAAAGTTTGATATGCCATAAAACCCAAACCACTAACAACCATTTAAATGTGCGCAAAAAATCATCTCAGACTCGTGTAAAGATATTATCTATAAAATGTGTCTGCATAAATATCTAATATATAAGTCTAAACAGGATTTGACATTAAATAACCTTCAAAAGTTGAAATGCCATAAAATTCAACTAACCAACCAGGTACAGTACATTTATATGTTATAAGTAAATACTTCAATAAAAGCAACCCCTCCCCCCACCCCCAGTCTTTCTTGTCTTATTTTTTGCATAAGAGTTATTTCTAACCACCACCACCACCACATAGGAGGTACGATCCAACATTTCGAGAAATTTGAACTGCACATAAAACGAATGTACTACGTACTTTTTGTCACTACCCTTTAAGAGCAGTAATTTGTACAATGTCTTCCTAACCACCAACTGAATGTGGCGAACATTCACGTAAAAGTGCTCGTGTGATAGGGGGATATAGTTAAAATAGGATTCTTTGTGGCTAGTTGTGGACATTCATGTGCGAAATAAAGACAAATTATATTCTTTTAAGTTGAGAGTTGATTTTTCGAAGCCAAGTGAAAAAGACGTATATTTGGAGATTTGAGCCCCCTTCTCCGTAATTAGATGGGTTAAGGGCTACAATTAAAAAAAAGAGTTAATCTTTCCTTAAACGTTTGAAAAAATCATCTCACATCTTCCGGCTTAAGAAACCGGTTAACCCAGAGCTTGTAACATCCCAAATAAATGTGAGTGGGTTTTTGAAATATGCTTGTTTGTTCTTTCGTCACTGAGATCAAGTGATTACCTCTTTCGTTATTTGTTTGTTTTTTCGCTTTTTTTTCGAAACTACCAACCAAAGAATTCTTGTAAGTAATTTCTACGGTCTAATTTGACCGGGTGTCTCCTAGGAAAAACTGAAAACTAAGATTCAAGTTTATCATTTAATGGTCAAAATTTTTCGAATTTTTCAAAGCACCTCGTATATATATATATATATATATATATATATATATATATATATATATATATATATATATATATTATATAAAATTAACTTAAATCGCGAATCGGAAATCTCCTACTAAAGTTTCACCCTGACGGATCATCAGGAAGTCTAACTCCGACGTTAGACTTCCTGATAATCCGTTAAGTTGAAACGTAAGTAAGAGATTTCCGACTCGCGATTTAAGTTAATTTTATAATTGGCTTCACTCTTGTAATTGTAGCATTGCAGTGTTCACGGAAGGTTTTAGTTTTCTTTTGACCAACTGATTGCATATCTCTTGATTTTTTTAAGGGGTGTGTCGGGGTTGGCCTTTTCTTTCTTTTTGTCCGATAATATTTTTTCTTTTTCCCCCGGGTGGTGATTCGAGATATTTTTATCTCTTGTTCCTGGCGGTTTTTTTTCTTTTTTTCTGGTACCGTGAATGCTAGTAGATACTAGATTAGTAAATATTATATATATATATATATGCACGCACGGGTGTGTGTGTGCGGTTGTTGTGCCGAACTCCTTCATTAATGCAAGTTTGACTATTTAATGAAGACATACGTTGTCAATATAATTTTAAAAGGATCCTTTCGTTTTTACTGAAAAGTACTTTGGTTTTAGGTAAAAGTTTACTTGGGGATAAATTCTTTAGTTTGTTGTGTTTCAGTGTTTAGGATGTTTTTTTTTTCTATATCATTATCAACTTCGGGGTATCAGCATTGTCGTGAGCTGCAGGATCATCTCTTTTAAGTATCGGTGTTCATTTTTTAAAAAAAGTCTCTGAAGAGGAAGTTTTTACTTTGAAATTAATCAGACTCAAGTAATTATTATTTCGTATTGCAATAGCTCTCTAAATTAATACAACACAATAAAAAAAATACTTTGTGCAGTGCTTCAAGCAAATTACACACACACACACACACACACACACACACACACACACACACACACACACACACACACACACACACACACATATACATATATATATATATATATATATATATATATATATATATATATACACAGTGGTGCCCATAATGTTCAGAACGGCATTGTCAGAAAGAGTTGGTATAACTTTTTATCTAAGCTGCTTTAGATTCTATAATTTTCACAGACAATAAATGCAATATTAATTCTTATTCTGAGTAATGTTGGTTTTATTTGAGTTGATAATAAAAAAAGTATTGAATGATTTAGTGATTTACTGCAAAACCCAGGGCAGACAGAAAGATCAGAATGATTGAAAAAATGAACAAAATACAAATAATATCGTATTGTATGGGAAAATTATAGAATCTAAAACAACTTAGATAAAAAGCTATACCTACTTTTTCTGACGAAACTATGCCGTTCTGAACATTATGGCCGCCACTATATATATATATATATATATATATATATATATATATGTATACACGCACACCAGGAAAAAAAATGTAAGACCACCCTTAAAAATGAAGAAAAAGATATTGTTTACAATCTTTAAATTATGAAAATCAGATATATGAAAGAGGAGGCATTAAGACAACTAAATTTAATATATAAAGAAATTTCAATTCATTTTTTTTATTAGCATTTATGCTTAACTTGAAATTTTTGATCTTATTTTGAATTTAAAAGTCTCTTAACCTAATCTTTCATACATCTAATTTTCATGATTTAAAAATTTTAAACAATATCTTTTTCTTCATTTTTGAGGGTGGTCTTAATTTTTCCAGGACTATATATATATATATATATATATATATATATATATATATATATATATTCACATGTATCTGCATCCATTTTATTTTATGTAACATATATTCATATAATACTGTCTTTCTATTTGAAATCAGAATTACTTCTCTGACAGAATTTAATATCAGACACCGAGGAATTCTGAAAAACATTAACAATTCTTTAATTCATTTCTGAAAGTTTTTAATTTTGAATCATTTAACAAAGTTTAAAGCAGTAAGTGGCCTTTTAACCGTAATAGAAAATAGCGAAAATGGTGATTTGTTTGTATCTAACAAAGTTTAAGCACAAAAACCAAAAAAAAACAAAAATCAATAAAAACAAAGAAATGATAGGTTAGGAAAAAAGCATAAGTTTGAAGCGAAGAATATTTGAACCCAATACTGATGAGTAAAGACAGTTTGTTCATTGATCAGGGAATCAATAATTAAACAGTAACTGGTTATTGATAACGAGATCTGATAGAATCCTTAAGCGCAAATCAATCACAAATTATGTTCCTAAGGAAAAATATAGAAAACACAAAGAAATGAAAGCAAAATATTTGGTGCAATGAACGGCGATTTATAGAAATATATTCAACACTAATCAACTGATAATACCGTCTTTTTCTGTACAAGGGTAAGTCAAAAGTTTTGGAATAATTTAATAATACAACATACAATTCGGCATTTCTTGTTGATTTTGCTGAGCTCATGATTATGACAAACCACATTAGACTATGTGATGCTGAGTTTTCTTGATACTCTCCGAGTGATACTAAATCGATTTACCTCTATGGCTTGGAGTACGGCCTCGGAATCCATGGTTTGAGATCTATCTAACATTGCCTGATCGTCAAAGTTCTTAAAACCCGAGAAAAATATTGTGAATCATCTAAATTTCTGAGACGAAGCTTGATTTTTATCATTAAGGGTTTTCGGACTGTTGTCTTCATCTTTATTGTTATTTCCACAACGTTTCGGCCGATATGTCCTCTGGCCTTCTTCAAGTATTTGTCGAACTCGGGAACCTTCACGGAACTTCGAACTACGTCCTTTATTTAATCCACAGAGGTCGCCTGTTCTGATTCCGTTAGTGATAACCGGGTACAAGTGTTAAGTATTCCTATACTGTTACTCGTCAGTAGTCAGGATTGAACCGGCAACCTTCAGATGATAATCTCCTTAGAAGATTAGGGATAACCGTTACACCATGTGTCCTGCTGTGTTCCCGAGTTCAACTAACACCTGAAGAAGGCCGCCCTGTGATAAACTGCACCTTTACGTATCGCTCAACGAATGTTTTTGGTTGTTTCGGTGGCGTTGTGGCCAGATCGAACTCGTGGAGCATACGTTTCGGTATTAGACTTCTTGGTATGTTCTTCTGTGCGACTTTCAAATCATACACGGAGTGAAGAAATGCACAACGTGTCAGCGCACCAACTACCCCGATACTACTAACCACAGTGGGTACGTACCATGACTTTATTTTTTTCGTGATATACGCACAGTAATGTGCAAAAATATCGAATGTGCAGAATGTACAAAAATATCGAATTTTTTTTTCCAAAGATAAGGGGATTAGAGGGGACACCAACGTAGATGAAATTAAACCAAAATATTTTGGAGAAAAAGATGTTTAGGTAAATAAGATAAGCAAGCAAAACATTAATATTCAATAGATTAAAGACGTGACAGTTTTTAAGTTCATTGATGTTTTATGGCACATCAACCCTTGCGGCTTACTTAATGCTTGATCCTGTTTTTGAAACATTTCGCGGGTCTAGCCACACTGAAGAGTTGTGATGCCACAAAACTGTATGTCTGCGGATAACAATATATATACGTGGTGCCTTCTAAATTGAAAATTCACTATGTTATGTCTATACGTCTTATGAGATGACTGGCCAATTTTTATGATTTCAGGTTCAAACAAACAGCTGCAGCAGCAATTGGAATACACCCTACTAAAGACTGATTGTCACAGCTGGTGAATTTCAAAAATGCAATCTGACAATGTAGAAGAACTATATGCAATAAAATTCTGTTTTAAACTTGGAAAAATGCCAAAGAAACGTATGGAATGCTTCAAACTGCTTTTCGACCATCTTGCATGAATAGAGCATCAGTTTTTGAGTGGCATAAGAGATTCAAGGAAGTCAGGGAATCTGTGAGGAATGATGAGAGGTGTGGGAGGAGTAAGGAAGTCAATACACCAGAGTTGATTGGCCAAAGAGTTAGGTTTAGGGTTACTATGTTGAGGTTTTTAGGGAGTTCAGGAAGAGATTCATTGGGAAGAGACCAGCACTCTTCAAATCGGGTCAGTGGCATTTCCACCAGGACAATGCACCAGTCCACAACTCCATCCTTGTCACAGACTATTTGAGCAAGATGGGTATCAAAACAGTTCCTCAGCCTCCGTATGGTCCAGACCTTGCTCACTGTGACTTTTGGTTATTCCCAAAGCTCAGAGGCTGTCGTTATGTGACAATTGAGGTGATGAACGAGGACATGGACATGCTCACACAAGAGGACCTCCATGGGGCGTTCCAGAAGTTGTTGGAACGATACAACAAGTGCATTGCAGCTGGAGGAGATTACTTCGAAGGGTCAAGAGTTTCATGTGTGTACTATCAATAAAAGTGTCCGTACGAAAAAAGTCTGGAAGCTTACTTAATGATCCTCGTATATGTCGAAAGATATACATTAAAAAATTCCTTCGCTTATGCTGAATGATGGTGACGCTGGGATAAGATGTCCCACTGACGTAAAGTCAGCTGGGTTCCGATCCTAGCTTGAAGCATCTCGCGAGTCTAACCTCAGAAAAGAGTTGTGATATACAATGAAATAGTCTGTCTGTTGATTACAATATATATATATATATATATATATATATATATATATATATATATATATATATATATATGTGTGTGTGTGTGTGTGTGTGTGCGTGTAAATGCGTGATTTGTAAGCGAAAAGTTTTTGGGTAACTTTATTTTTAAACGACCTAGAGCTCATTTTTTTTACACATAGTTAAATGGTTTCAATTATTGCAATCTAAATCGAATAATACTATTTAGTATCAATCACTTGTAACAAACCATTTGTACAGATTTCAAATAACTAATAATAGTAATCTTTGTAAATAAACAGTTCAATAACTAATAATAGTAATCTTTGTAAATAAACAGTTCAATAACTAATAATAGTAATCTTTGTAAATAAACAGTTCAATAACTAATAATAGTAATCTTTGTAAATAAACAGTTCAATAACTAATAATAGTAATCTTTGCAAATAAACAGTTCAATAACTAATAATAGTAATCTTTGTAAATAAACAGTTCAATAACTAATAATAGTAATCTTTGTAAATAAACAGTTCAATAACTAATAATAGTAATCTTTGCAAATAAACAGTTCAATTTGACCCATAGTTGGGACCCTAATAGGTATTACCACTTTGGGGCATAGGGAACTGGAGAGTAATGGCAATGATTTAGATTACCTAAACTCCAGGACGGGAACTTCACCATCAGATGCAGCTTAGTGTTTTTTTTTTTCCCCAAGAGACTCAATGTCTTGTTCTTCTCAATACTATTGTCTCCCAGCCACTGTTTTCTTGATAAGATAAAAAAAGTTGGGTGACTGTTTGCCACAAGAAAAATACGACCAGGACAATCATAATTGATGCTTAGGCTAAAAATGACCCGCCGATTGATTGGATTAGGCCTCTCCAACTATCTGTTAAAACCGATAGCGATCACTTTGGTTGTTGGATAGGGATTGCTCAGGCATCAGGATCCCGTCCACAAACATTATGGGTGACGACCCACGGCCTTCGAGTGGCTTTATTGAGTAGCTGGGCATCTTACCTTTCTGCAGAGGTGAATTCAGCTCTAGCTGACAGAGTGGTCACAATTTAAAGAAAATTATACAATCGTTTGATTGATTGATTTTAACTGTATGTCAATCCGTCTGGGCTAATTTTATGTTCTGAAGTCGTCTTTTTATATTCATATTATTTATGTAGTTGTTTCAAAAGACTTTTTCGCACACATCTCTATGGCTTCAAGTATTCCTATCTAATACTAATAATCATTTGATTTAATGTAATTATTACTATTTAATACTATTCATTTGTTTACACAGTTATATGGTTTCAGTTAACGAATACTATTCCTTTGCAAAGAACTTCAGCTTCAAGCAACTATTCTTAATACAAATGTAACGTAACTGAACGGTTTATAGAAAACTGAAAGTATGTAATGTAACTGAACTGGATATCTACTCATTGGCCAAGTGGGTAGAGTGTTCGCCAATGGTCCGGGAGACCTGGGTTCACTTACCAACTTTACTTACTACTTTATTCCAAATAAGGAAATACAAAGAAATATCTTATAAGCAGCATTTATAAGTATCTGGGTGAACTAAAACACCCCGTAAACTATCATTACGAAGTTTCAAAATCAGTTAGGAAATGCATTATTTTGTAATGTAGTCGTGTATGACTGCTACGTCAGTGATTGCTATCGACCTTTGACAACCCAGTTAGTGTGGGTTTTAAAAAACAGGATGTGCAGTTGTGCCATAAGGTGCACAAGGGACGGCGGAATTGTCACGAGAATTGCGTGGGAGGGAATGTGTAGGCGTTAGGAAAATATATAATGACGGAAGTTTTCGACCCCACAGGTTAGTCGGAGTGGTCAGTCAGCAGAATACACACGTTACAACGTTGTGGGCAGTAGCCAGAGGCGGCGGCTCCTGGGTTGAGAAGCTGGCTCCCGTGAAAGAAGCCCGAAGAAAAAAGGCTCTGAATATGCGTATCTCAACGTAGTGTAAACGATAGCAGTTCCTGACAGGCTCTCTCTCCCTCTCTCTCTCTCCCTCTCTCAGCCATTTCGCCTCGGCTTTTGTAAATAAAAAGAGAGTTTATATTTTTATAAATGAGTGTTGTTGTCACTCGCTTCACCGATTTACAACAGGATAACACAAAAATACAACCTATCTTAAACATTGTCATCTCTGTTGCTTTATTCTAACGTTCGGTTTATGGGTTCTTGTATGCAGATATACATGGACAAGGAACACAACGTACGGAATAATACCTTCATTATTATTATTATCTATATTAGGATTAGTTGATTGAGGCTGAAGTTGTTTGTAAAGAGTTAAAAAAACTCTAAGTAAGCGATGTTTAAAGCTCGTTTGAGGTAATAGAATCACCCAATAATGTATAATAATTACATCTGCTGTCATTTGATCTTGATCAACATTTGGAGACATAAAAAGTCAATCATTAATGAACTATTCAAAGCAGTGATAATTATCTAATCGATCAATTCAGTAAGAGATAAATATCGAATCTTTAATTCTGTCGCCTTTTGACACATCTAGTCGTTCATGCCAAATGAAAAAATCCAATCAAAAGCTGTAGACACAACATATGGTCACTTCTGGCAAATCGAGAAATTTATTTCTCCAGTAGGAAATAAAATCCTGCAAAAGTAATTTTAAACTATCACTCACACTTAAATGCCACATTCACCAATTTCTGCGAGACATCAAGTCTCTTATTCTAAGACTATATTATGTTAATCTAAAAATGAAAATTATTGCTAACAGTAAGTATAATTATCAATTACTGAAGTATCGTCATCGGTATGTCATAACGGCTGACGGAGAAGAATACAAACTGGCGAAAAATCGTTTTTTATATATCCGTTTCTTTGTTTATGAATAGGAAATGAATGACTTATTTACGTATTGATTGGTACTTTTATGGATTGGTACCAAGTATCAGTATATTTTAGTGTTCTACACACACACACTATATATATATATATATATATATATATATATATATATATATATATATATATATATATATATATATATATATATCCAGCTCCTCTGCATTTACCGGATGCGATTCAAGGTAAATTTTTTGGAGAAGCTTGACAAATTTGAATTCAGGTTTTTCCTTCTTCTAGTCTGTTACCCTACCAAGGTCAAAAAACCCAATCAGTTCTCGTATTTACCCATAGCTGTTGGGAGAATAATTTAATTAATACCTTTCCCAAGAATATTAGTGCTATGTGAAAGGCAAACAGTAGAATTTGAACTCGAAGCACCATGTCCATTTCCTTCGACGGTAACCATAGTATCACAAGCGAGAGAGAGAGAGAGAGAGAGAGAGAGAGAGAGAGAGAGAGAGAGAATTATGTTCATAATTCAACGCTAAAAATGTCTTTAATTTGTAAAATCTTTACAGTACTCTATGCACAAAAACGCAGAGACATATTCCAATATTTTGATATTGTGATATCAAAACGCTTTTCCATAGATTAAAATTTTCTTTTAAAGGCTGGAATAAGAAGATAATAAAAACAGGAGATTCCCAAGGAGGCATAACACACAAATGAATAAATTGTTGTATCAAGTAACAATTATAGATTATAGTTGAACACTTTTTATCAGATATCATTATTTTAAGATTCACTACAGTCCAGCAAAAATGTTCTAGTAGTCAATAAAATAATATATATATATATAAGTGTGTGTGTGTATGTGTGTGTGTAATGCAATTAGAAGAAAGCTCAAATCTGGTTAAATTGTCATAAATTTATTTCGGCGAAGAATATCTTTATACTCTCCGTCTCATCAGATGAATCCACACGTTTAATTTATTTAATATATAATATATAACAATATCTATACATCGAGCACTCCCATAGATTCATATGGAATTCCTCATGTATTCTATATGCAAATAATCCACACCCATTGCCTTTGGACGCTGACTGGATATATATATACTAAAATGGGTACCTATTTATCAAGTATAAAAGTGTTTTTTTTTCTTTTATTAGAAAATTTCAAAAAAAGCTAACAGACTATGAAAAAGTATTTCTACAAATTAGTTGTCTAAATTTCATTATAAGGTACGTATCAAGGGTAAAGTGGAGTAATTCAGGGAAAGGAGTGGCGCCATTCCCTACAACAGGACACATAGCGTAACGGTTATAGGCGTTGGTACACTAAGGTTCTGAGGAGACAATCATCTGAAGGTTGCAGGTTCAATCCTGACTGCAGGCGAGTAACAATACAGTGATACTTAACACTTTACCCGGTTATGGCAAACGGAATCAGAACAGGCGACCCCTGTTGATTCAATAAAGGACGTAGTTCGAAGTTCCGTGAAGGTTCCCGAGTTCGACAAACACCTGAAGAAGGCCAGATGACATATCGGCCGAAACGTTGTGGAAATAACAATAAAGATGAAGACAATAGTCTGAAAACCCTTAATGATAAAAATATTTCTATAAAGTTTTATTTAAACTAAAAGAGGGAGTCGTAGCGCTGGACTGCGGAATCTTAGTAAGCGAGTTCTTACACCAGTCGCGCTATTAGGTTAACTTTCGGACAAATACCCTTGGGAAAGTTATGAACCCCCTTATCCTCCCAGCTATGGGTTAAATAATACCACTACTGTTCTAGAAGGATGACGTTGGCATTAAATAACCTATAAAGGTTGATATGCCATTAAACCAAACGAAAAATAAAAGCGTCAAGCTTTCCAAACTAAAATAATGTTTAAAATAGTTTAAACTTTTTTTTCCATTTCTGGGCAAGAAGAAGTGTCGTACGCACGCAGAAATGTTTTCTTAGCAAACTCAAAGGACTTAAAAAGATATATTTGTTGCTTTTTTTTCTAAAACAAAAATATTCAAAAAATAATTCCATTTATCCCTGAATAAACTCTGAAAACTAAATATATAAAAAAATGATACAATTACCCAGAAAATACAAACAGTTATTTTCAAGGAACACTCATTAAAAAAATCGTGCAATTATTAAGAAAATGCAAACAATAAAACAGAATTACACAATTCTTAATAAAATAAAATAAAAACAATTTTGAAAAAATATTAGCAACTTGCAAAAATAAAACTTATCAAAGATTTCTTCCGACTTATTTTTTTTGTGGAAGATAAAATATTTTAAACGGGAATAGTTATTAATTAATTGTCATTCATTGGCCTAGAGGGTTGAGTGTTCGTTAATGGTCCGGGAGACCTGGGTTCAATCCCAGGTCGTGTCATACCAAAGACTTAAAAAACAGTACTTGACACCTCCTTGCTTAACACTCAGCATTATAAGGTACAGATCAAAGGTAAAGTGGAGCAATCCGGGGAAAGGAGTAGTGCCCTCCCCTACACCTCGTTGTAGTAGCTATCGAAAAAAGAGCCTTCGGGTTGCCCTCGATTACGGTCGCCAACTTTACTGACTTTTATTTTATAATCATCTTTTTCCTCAAGTTAGTATTTATTTTAAGAAAGAAGAAAAAAATAAGAAAGAGTCATTTAAATTATTCTGTTTTCTTCTGTTTGATCAGTCATCATTATAGCAATGCTATATCAATTCACGTCTTACTTGTTGCAGTCGTAATCTAATTTCAAAAGAATAAAAGACAATTGTAGTGGTAAGGATAAATCTGAAAACTATTCAAGTTGGTAGACCACAAAAATATTCCGAACTCAGCTTCCGGTAGCTGAATCAACCCCAAACCAAATTCTCTTTCGTCGCCAGGAAAAATTTCGAAGTTTGTTAGCTTAGAAAAGTTTAAGCTAAAAATGTCCTATTTTCCCAAAATTTTCTTGTAAAAACACGCAGCTGATCTCTCTGATAAAATAAAATGAGGATTCTTCAAAGCTGCGCCTGTGTCAGTAATATTATGCAGATGCACCACTAGGACGCTAACGAAACATATGGTGAAAGATGAAAGCTACACGAAATGTTACGCAGTTTTCAATTTATCCAGGAAGCTGCACCCCTCAAAACTGCAGCTGTACGGTCACTTATTTCCCATCTCACAAACGATATGAGTAAGACGAAGCTTACATGCGGGTCACAACTGGACAAGTGAGGACGAACTCATAAGCAACATTCATTATATGTGGACACACCAGTGTTAGCTGGCCAGCAAGGATTTACATACATCACCTATGTTCGGACACTGGATGCAGTCTACAGGACATCTGAGATGCAATGGATGATCGAGAGAGAGAGAGAGAGAGTCTGAGAAATACGTGCTATTAACATGACATGCTATATATACATATATATATAGTTATATGATGGAGAGTGCTCAAAATCGGTTATATAATATATACTAAGATTAAAGTTTCAAGAGAGTAGGCATAGAGTCAATGGTGACTGTCAATTTCTTGTCCATGGTACCATCAGATCATAAGGCTCCCATGTGGTAGATATTTCTTATATACAGTGTTATGATAAAAATAAGTGGAAAAGTAGATGATTTAGACACTTACAATGGGTTTAGTAGTACGTAGTGAATTCAATAAGTTTCCAGACTTTTTTGTACAGGCATTTAAAATTGTCGTAGACTTTTGAAAATTTAGTATCTTATTGCTATACATCTTATGAGATGACTGGCTTTTTTTTTAAATTCCAGGTTCAAGTGAACAGCTACAGCAGGAATTGGAATATATCCTACTAAAGCCTGATTGTCACAGCTTGTAAATTTCAAAAATGCAATCTGGACGTGAGGACACTTTAGAAGAACGATATACAATAAAATTCTGTTTTAAACTTGAAAAAAATGCCATAGAAACGTATGGAATGCGCCAGGCTGCTTTTGGAGCATCTTACATGAATTGAGCATCCGTTTTTGAGTGACATGAGATTCAAGGAAGGCAGGGAGTCTGTGAGGGATGATGAGAGTGTTATATAATAGCCGAGGGATTTCGATTCATGCCTTTGAGTTTAGCACATGGGTTAGTTAGGTGCAACATTGAGGCAGGTGTTAATGCGGGCGCGCGCGGGCGGATGGAAGTGTCACTCAGATGTCATAATAGTCTGAGACGAAACGGGATGACAGGGTGCGGGTGACGTCACACACCGGAAGCGCGCAGAGGTTTGTGGAGAATCTGAAGAAAGTTGGAGAGTTGAGATTAGACACTGGACGAAGACGGTCGACTTTTGGAGCTCGCAGACGCGAGGCGAACTTGCGCCCTATGGGGGCCGCTCGAGATGGGAGCCGCTCGAGACGGGGGCCAAATGAATAAGACAACATAGAAGATTGTGTCTCTCCTCCTTACGTCGAAACCTTTAACTCAAAGTTAATAAAAAGGTTTCGTACCTGAACAAGAAGTCGTTACGTGTTTTCGAATTCCGGGATTCCTATGTTCTTTATTTGTTCTATCGTAATGAACATTATATGTCCATTTCGCACATAGCGTTAATTGTGAATATGGTACAAGAGGTGTGGGAGGAGTAAGGAAGTCAATAGAACAGAGTTGATTGGCCAAAGGGTTAGGGTTACTATGTTGAGGTTTTGAGGGAGTTCAGGAAGAGATTCCGTCGGAAGAGGCCAGCACTCTTCAAATCAGGTCAGTGGCATTTCCAGCAGGACAATACACCAGTCCACAACTCCATCCTTGTCACAGACTATTTGAGCAAGATGGGCATCAAGACAGTTCTTCAGCCTCCGTATAGTCCAGACCTTGCTCCCTGTGACTTTTGGTTATTCCCTAAGCTCAGAGGCTGTTGTTATGAGACAATTAAGGATATGAAAGAGGCTGTGACGAAGGTCATTGACACGCTCACACAGGAGGACTTCCATGGGGCCTTCCAGAAGTTGTTGTAACGGAACAACAAGTGCATTACCTCGAAGGGGACAAGAGTTTCATGTGTGTACTATCAATAAAAGTGCCGATACAAAAAAAAGTCTGGAAGCTTATTAAATGATCCTCGTAATATTTCATTCTTTATTCACAGAACTTCTCATGCCTGAAGAACTTCTGTAAATAAAGAATGAAATCCGTTCTAAGTGTGTGATTCATCCACTTTTCCAAGTATTATTATCATCTTCACCAAAACCAACTACTTCACCATATAGGGTTATGTAAGTCAAAATGGGGAAGATAATCTAGTTAGTAGGGAATTCTTGGATGAGTAGTCTAATTTATATTGGTTTTACATCGAAAAAATAAGGACTGTGAATATCCAGAGAATGAGTGCTCAACGCATAACTATATAATGCAAAATATATCAGCAGAGCAAACTATGTATTTTTGTTTAAAAAACAAGAAATTTTGAAATGGAATACTATTTCTAAATTTCTTGATTTAAAAAAAATAGGGGTCGTTCAAAAAGCTCTGACTCCATATTTGCCGCACACCTTTTCCCTTTCAATGAACCTCATCTTCGCAGAAACTAAGAGAAATCTGAAATGCTTTTTTTTTTTGAGTTTAATAAGTGCTAGTAAATTGCCACAACAGAAATGTTCACCGACTGCTCTCTTCCTCGGTGGGGCTTAGAACTTTATGAAGAACCTACGTAAATAATTTTTTCTTGTGCTTAATTATTACAGCAGTCACTACGATCCGTTGACTCAATGAATACAGCCTTCAAACTATACATACGTACACACTCAAACAAACACATACACAAACATAATATATATATATATATATATATATATATATATATATATATATATAAACCGGCTCATTGGCCTCGTGGGTAGAGTGTTCGCCAATAGTCCGGGAGACCTGGGTTCAATCCCAATTCGTGTCATACCAAAGACTTTAAAAATGGTACTTGATACCTCCTTGCTTAACACACAGCAATATAAGATACGTATCAAGGGTAAAGTGGAGCAAACCAGGGAAAGGAGTAGCGCCCTCCCTTACATCTCGGTGTTATAGCTATCGAAAAGGGAGCCTCTGGTCACCCTCAACTAAGGTATATATATATATATATATATATATATATATATATATATATATATAAACATGGAAGCAAAAAACTCGTTGGTATTCAAAAGTTCTTGAGTTAGTCAACTTATATTTAATCTATTAGAAATACTCGGAATTTAAAATTGCTTTAGTTTTAAATTTAGAAGAGCTGAGCAGTATTTTTCAAACGTAAACTGCTCAACAAAGTCTCTTCTCTATTGTTATATACCAGGAATAAGGAGACAATAACACTTATATATAAAAATATAAACTTCTTTTTTTACGAAACGTCGACAAAATGATTGCGTGTGTGGGAGTGAGTCAGATAGACAGGGAACCGCTAAGATACGATATCTTAAAATCTACACCAGGTGGAAATACATCTCCAGAGAGCCTTGCTTCATCAAGCTTTTTTCTCGGGAGACCGATCGAGAGCCATCTTACAATCG
The DNA here is from genome assembly GCA_963585895.1 of Sepioteuthis lessoniana. Lineage (NCBI taxonomy): Eukaryota > Metazoa > Mollusca > Cephalopoda > Myopsida > Loliginidae > Sepioteuthis > Sepioteuthis lessoniana. The sequence goes on along the minus strand of CAUZXS010001189.1, from coordinate 54,077 downwards.
CCCCCGCCGAGCTAGCGCCCAAAACGACGTGACTACTCACTGCTTAACGCTGATTATGCTGACTGCTGATTGACTGCTCTCCGTTAGGGTTGCAAATTTCCGTTGTTATCTATTTTTCGGACGCCGACGCAATTCGTCCTACGCAATTCACATGGCATTTTGTTGTCTTTTTGCTTACGTTAAGACAGTTGCACATTCTGATTTTTGTTTATCCGGACCGTCAAATGTCAATATGTAACACTATGTTAAATCTCAGTCACAATGATCTGATTTCCGTAAGTTGGTGTATAAGACACAAAGACAAGCATGCAGAAAGCAAGTAACTGTGCTGCCACAAAACTGCATCTGATAGTGAATCTCCAGTTCAGCAGACTGGCCAGTGTTGCGTGCCCCTTCATTGTCATTACTCCAAGACCAACTCTGACCTGGAAGGGTTATACAGGTTAAGTTTCTATCTATGGGCGAAATAGATATGTTTAAGAATTATTCGTATTTGATGGGACTATCAGCAGAAAACAATAAAAAATTTAGGCAATACGTAAACAAAAAATGTAAATATGATCGTAAAATGAACACGATTCCCTAACTTCTTGGCATGAAATAATCCCAGACGGTTTTACAAGTCGCCAGAATCAATCATACAAGAAATAAATTCATAATAAACGTGTAACAGGAAAGTAAAATGAATTAAATTTAAATGAGATATTCGCTTCATAGTATTATTCGATACGTGCACCTGTTCAATTTAGGCGGGATAAAAAACTTTTAACTAGGAATAAAAAATGGAACCACAAACCCCGTAGTAAAAACAAAAATCCAAATAGTACTATATGGTTAGTTTTTCTTTTTTTTTTTTGGTTAATGGCACACCAATCCTCTTGGGTTATCTAATGTCGAAGCCATTCTCATAGAAGAACAGCAAAGATACTATTAAAGCAACAGCGAAGGGTTGACAAGGTTCTTATTTTCTCAAGGTTATTAATCCGAAAATCAACGTGACTGGAGTTTGAACTCCCTTACTTCGAGGTCGCGAAACAGTCATTACATTACGGGATCTCCCACAGATCTGTCAGGTAATTTTTCTTCTCCGACACAAACTATTCCGGAAATAAGGGATCAATTTTCATAAAATTAAAATGCGAAAGTGATCCCCACCCCTTATAAAATGAATTTTTTTTTCAAAAAGCAAATAATATTGTGGTGAGTTAAAGGGTCAAATGAGATTAAATCATCCACACATACACAAAAAGAAAAAAACAAACAAACAAACAAAAAAAAAACTTGGAAATTTCTTTTCAGGTGAACCTGAACCAGTCGACAAGTTTCATTGCGTAAACAGTCCGTAAAAGCATAAGTTTTTCCACCAAAGGAAAACTACTTACTTTATATTACTGAGTAGAAAAATCAATAAAGTATATATATATATATATATATATACAAAAGCACACATAGGCATAAACACACACACACACACACACACACACATATATATATATATATATATGAATACATATAATAGCTATTATTATCTAGCATGTAAATTATAAGTTTTCGACCGAGTATGACATTTATGTAACCCAGAACCCCTAATGCCATAACTTTTCAGACATGTTCTCAGAGTTTGTTTTTATGGTGGGTAATTAACTCCTTTTTTTATACTGTATTCATTCTTTCTTTCTCTTACTTAAATTCTTTAACAGCCTTACACACACACACACACACACACACACACACACACACACACACACACACACACATTTTATCATTTAAGAATATTTATTCTGTTTTTACGACTGTAAAACAGTAGATTTGTTTGTTGGGTTTGCTTTGGTTAGGTTGGACTTTATGGCATATAAACCATTGTGGGTTATTTAATTCAAAATCCCCATTACACACACACAAACACACACACACACACACACACACACACATATATATATATATATATATATGCATGTTTGATTAAATAATAAAGATACATATTGTCTATATCATTCACCAATTCCAACCAGAAACCAAGATCCTTATCCGGAAACTTGAAGGGATCTTAATAAAATTATATACATCAAATGTGTCTTTATCATTTAACCAAAAATGCTCAAATGAAAGACTGCTGCCAAGCCACACACACACACACACACACATATATGGTTTGTTAAAACACACACACACACACACACACACACACACACACATATATATATATATATTTGTTTTGTTGAAACTTTTGTTGATAGAATTCTTTTGGCACACGAATGGTTGGTTGGATTTTGGGATTTTATGGCATATTAAACTTTGTAGGTTACTTAACGCCAAATTCATTTTTATGCAAATAGTCAATTCTATTTAAAACAATTCCGTTTAGCATGAGTACACAGTTTGAATGTCAAACACATTCCTATTTCAAGCAATTCAGTTTATTCAAACAGTTCTAATTCAGCTAATTTAGTTTAATATAAGTACATATTTTGTTTCCACACAGTTAAATGTCAAAACAGTTCTATATTAAACAATATAGTTCAATGTAAGTACAGTTTCAATGACATAAACAGTTCCATTTCAAACAATTCAGTTTAGCATAATTGTCAAAAACATTTCTAGTTTAAGCTATTCGGTTTAGTCAAACAGTTCTAAATAAAACAATTCTGTTTAGCATAAGTATGCAGTTAGTTCTATTTAACCCATAGATAGGGCACTATCAGGTGCTACCAATCCGGGCCAGAGTGGACCTGGGAACGATGGCAATGAAGCAGTGCTCCGCACTCCTCAAAGCTCCAGCATTAGATTGTTTAGTGTCATATCCAGGATACTCATTTGCTGTCTGTGTATTCTACTGCCCCAGCTGACTGGGCAATACACATAGTTAAATGTCAAAACAGTTTTATTTCAGATAATTCAGTCGAGCATAAGTACACAGTTTAGAGGTCAAAACAGTTCTATTTCGAGCAATTCAATTTAGCGTTAGTACGCAGCTTACTTGTCAAAACATTTCTATTTTAAATAAGTCAGTTCAGCATGAAAACGGAGTTTAAATGCAAACAACAGTAAACTCAAGAAACCACAGTTTATTTCTATTTAACCCATAGATAAGACCCTTATTAGGTGCTACTACTCCGGGCCACAGTGAACCTAGGAGTGATGGCAATGAAGGGGCACTTCGTATCCCCCAAAACTCCAGCATTAATGGAGCCTCACCATCAGATTGTTTAGTGTCATATCTAGGACACTCATTCGAGGTCTTACAGCCCCAGCTGAATGGGCAAGAGAAGAGTTGACATGCCATTTAAATCAATTAATCAATCAATCAATCATAATTTCAAATTACAATAGATCTGTCTTTTAATTGGAATCATTTTGAGATGAGGCTTCTTAATCTGAGAATTATTATTTTTTTTTTTTAATTTATTGCGGACTTTTTTGTCCTCATCTTGGTAGGTTTTTTTTTGTGTTGTTTCTGTGTGTATGCTACCACAACTTAGATCTTTGCTCAATAAATTATATCGAGCCCGTGGTGCCCGTGGTGTAATGGAGGTGCCCGTGGTGTAATGGTAATCGTCGCAGGAATTGGACACGGCGACACGAGTTCAAGTCCTGGACTGATTGCATTTCACATAGCACTAATACTCTTGGGAAAGGTATGAATCCAAATATTCTCCCTCCAGCTTGGGGTAAATAGTAGGGCAGACTAGGTTCTTCAGCCTTGGTGAAGCAACTAGTCTAGGAGAAGGAAAACTCTGAATTCAAACCTGTTAAACTCGGCTTAAAAAATTGACCTTGTGTCATATCCTACCCGAGCGGAGGGGTTGGGAAAATATGATAAATTATATCGAGCAGCAAATATAGCAAACGATGTAACATAACATAATTATCATGTCATGCCATCAGCATGGATATCCCTGACCCTCTCTCGCCACCCTTTTCTATCGTCCATTGCTTCTGGCAGGTCTTCAGGGATAGATCCCATATCAACACAGAGCTGCAGTATGGAGGTTCATGCTGGTCGTCCTGCCTTTGTTCGTCCATGGGAAGGGGTCACAGGAGTACATTACTTATGAGTTTGTCCTTACTTCTCCAGCAGTGTCCTGCACGTTTAACTTTGATAATTTTCGTGATCATATTTACCAACCCCTCCGTTCGGGCTGCATATGACACAAGGTCAATTTTTAAGCGGAGTTTAACAGGTTTGAATTCAGAGTTTTCCTTCTCCTAGACTAGTTGCCTCACCAAGGCTGAAGAACCTAGTCTGCCCTACTATTTACCCATAGCTGGAGGGAGAATATTTGGATTCATACCTTTCCCAAGGGTATTAGTGCTATGTGAAATGTAATCAGTCTCGTCCAGGATTTGAACTCGTGTCGCCGTGTCCATATCCTGCGACAATAACCATTATACCACGGGCACCTCCAATCACCAACAATTTTCGTGATGGGTTGTCGATGGCCGTACAGCTGCTTTGTTGGGTGCTGCCTCCATGATTTTTTTCAATATTGCTCGCTGACCAAACGCAAATAGAAAAGGTGCATAATGTATATATACACACAAATATATATATATATATATATATATATATATATATATATATATATAAGTGCATTTTACTGATAGAATATCATTGAAGACACTTTATACTCACATTCTTGTTAATGTATCCATCTCTATGTAAGTAGCAAAATGTCCACAGTCAATTGTCGAACTTATTCCATTCTTCACAGTTGTAGAATACATTCAACAATTGACCCAGTAACTGTATATCTTATTCGGAGACCCATGTTTTATGATATCCATTACCAACCAGCTTACAGCTCTTACTCTTAGAATAATAACATCTTTACTAGATCTAGTATCAACTTGTATTTTTTCATATCCTTCAGATGTTACCATACGAGAACAATTGGACAGCCTCAAGATGTTTTTTAGAATCGAGTGTTAGTAACAAGTTAATTTATCAAATGTACTGTCGTTTTAAAGGCTTTTACTTTTATGTGTATTTCACATAGATATCTATATCCTATCTAAGACTCAACTATATTATTATAATTATAACACAGGGTGAAGACAAAAACACCACATGTTGGATTCCACTGCCCTCTAGCAGTGGGATGGGTATACAGAGATTCTACAAGTGAGAAAAATATTTTGAGTTAATGTATATTATTTCACTGTATTCATAAACATAAGTTTTGTTTTCATGAATACTTGAAATCGAGGAGTGTTTTAATGTTTACCCTTTATACGTTAGGCTGTATCAAGTTTGTATTACTTTTTGCTGATCTTAAAGCCGAAGTTCTTTTAATGTACACATTTAAAGAATATATCCGCTGTCTTATTTGCTTGTTTTTCACGCCAGTGTTTGCTGACTTACAGCAAGTCTTACCAGATTTCCAAGAGTCTTATAAGTATTCTAACTGATTTTAAGAGTGCTGTGGTCTGGAAGGTCTTGATTCTTCTTTTGATCTCTCTTTTCCAGACGACAGTTCTAACTGTGTATCACAATCATCCCCCCTCTCTCTCCCTCATCATTATTATCATTATTATTTACTCCTTGAGAGTTTTTCACGCTGATGGTCTTTCACTGGAGTTTGAGTGACAATAAATCACCTCAAGTCTATAGGACTCTCCTCAGTATCCTGGTCTGTCTAAATAAAAAAGTTGGCGACCGTAGTCGAGGGCGACCAGAAGACTCCCTTTTCAATAGCTACTACACCGAGGTGTCGGGGAAGCCGCCACTCCTTTCCCTGGATTGCTCCACTTTACCCTGGATACGTACCTTATTTTGCTGAGTGCTAAGCAAGGAGGTATCGAGTACCATTTTTAAAGTCTTTGGTGTGACGCGACCTGGGATTGAACCCAGGTCTCCCGGACAATTGGCGAACACTCTACCCTTTATTTCCCTGGATTCTGAGTGACAGCAAGTCTCCTCAAATCTTCCGGACTCTTCTCAGTATTCTGGCCATTCTCAACAATGTAGTATGCTAGATGGTCTCCACTTGTCCTCTTATTTCCAAGTCCTCTAGTCTTTTTACCAATCCATTTGTGACTGTACCAAAAGCACCAATCACGACTGGTATAACCGTCACTTTCATGTTCCATAGTTTTTTTCAATTCCCTAGCAAGGTCTATGTCTAAATCCTTCGTTTCGCTTTTTTTTTCAATTTTACTCTGAGGTCAGCCGGGATAGCAAAGTCCACAATTCTGCAAGTTCTCTTTTTTTGTTGATTATTATTATATTAGCCCAAGCTAGTTTTTCAGACCAATGTTCGCTGTTGCTCTTTCGCTGAAGTCTGAGTGACAGCAATTCACCTCAAATCTCCCGGACTAGCCTCAGTATTCTAACTGATTTTAACAATATAGTGGTGTGAATGGTCTCGATTCTTTCTCTAACTTCCAAATCCTCTAGTCTTTTTTCAAGTTTTGAAGAATATTTCCGAGTGAAACAATTGCACATTTTTTTTAGTTCTCTAGCAAGGTCCACGTATTTGTTTATTTGTTTGCTTTCTCTTATTTTCCGGTGTGCAAAATCTAATAGATAGTATGTAGTATGCTCTTTTTCTTGTTAAGTAATACCGATGTTAGTCTTTTGTGGTTATTGTTGTTGCTGTTGTTGTTGTTGTAGGAATTCGCGCAGCCATCTTGTTTCTGGTTGAGCGATACAAGATACTACTTCTAAGTAACAAGGCTGCATTAAGTCGGTATTTGTCGTACGTCCCACCAACCGGACGAGTGTGAATCAAGGCCTTTTTTATGAGGGTCCGGGAGCAGGGCCATAGCCCGGACACGCCCGGAAGCTCCAAAAATGCCTCGGGTCCGGTCGGCATTCCTCTATAAAAAGGCCTCTCAGACGCCAGGCGATAAACCTAGCCCCACTCCAAGGAGGATTAAAGCCTATGGAACGGCCCCCTGCGGCTCGAGGATGCCGGCCAGGGCGCACCTCGACCGACTGCCAGCCAAACCAGAATACACCCGACCAGATCCGTGTACCGACCAACACGATCGATTTTTCAGTCTATCGTGTCCCAGCTCTGGCTGGATTAAGTCGGTATTTGTCGTACGTCCCACCAACCGGATGAATATGGCACAAGGCCTTTTTTGGTGGGTCCAGGCGCAGGGCTGTAGCCCAGACACGCCCGGTAGCTCCAAAAATGCCTCGGACCCCGTCGGCATTCTTCTAAGGCGCCAGGCGATAAACCCAACACCGCCGAAGAGGATTAAAGCCTGGGGGACGGCACCCTGAGGCTCGAGGATGCCAGTCATTACCGACTGCCACCGGAGCAAGGACATACCCGGTCGGATCGGAACTCGCCAACACGGCCGACCGTGTGTGACCCAGTCAACTAGGGGCGAGCCAGGCTGCATTAAGTCGTAGCCCAGACACGCCTGGTGGATCCCAAAATACCTCGGGTCTCGTTGGCATCCGTCGAACTTGCTTACTGCAATTCTGCAGTCCAGTGCTTTAACCATAACACCACAAGGACTACCCCTTCGGTGATCTGTTTGTATCTCAAAATCGCAAAGAATTTTGACTGCCTCATTCTTCAAGACAGATTTTGGTTTGGGCATATACCATTTGTTTGTATGGTCAAATTTAAATTTCTTGCAAAATTCCCTGAGGATCGTCTTCCCCACCCAGTCGTTCCGAGTCTTATACTATTTTTATCTTAGTTTGTAGCATTCGCTTATTGTGTGATTAATCGTTTTGACTCTTTCACCTCATAACTTACACCTGCTATTTTTTTGCGTTCTATGCTTTTTAGTTTTAACATATTTGGTCTCTTTTATTAACACAGTTTCTTCCAAGTAGCAGTCGTGTCGATACTGCTATATGGATGCACTATATGGACGTTAACTAAACGGATGGAGAAAAAGCTTCACGGCAACTACACAAGAATGCTACGAGCAATTCTGAACAAGTCCTGGAGGCAACACCCGACAAATCACCAGCTGTACGGCCACCTACCTCCCATCACGAAAACCATCAAATTTAGACGAACCAGACATGCAGGACACTGCTGGAGAATCAGAGACGAGCTCATAAGTGATGTTCTCTTTGGACCCCTGCACATGGCTGAGCTAAAGCTGGGCGACCAGCTCGAACCTACATACAACAGCTCTGTGAGGATACGGGATGTAGCCCTGAAGACCTGCCAGAAGCGATGAACGATAGGGAGGAGCGGCAAGAGAGGGTCAAGGATATCCATGCTGGTGACATGACAAGATGGTGATGATACTCCTTTCGAGTTTTCACACAAGCGTTAATTTATTGTCTTTCTCTGGAGTCTGAGTGACAGTGTGACACTATGTGGGTGGTCCGCTAGGCAGACGATCCCTTTGTCTGTCTTGGCGCGAAACCAAACAAAGGGCTTGGACTCGAGATCTCCGATAAGACCGGAAGTGGGGTTGGAAAGGAGTTGGAAAAGGAACCCAGAGAGGTCAGTTGGCGAAGAGAGACGCGGAGGGGCAGTCGAGAACGGACAGCAGAAGGGACCAGTCAAGATGAGTTAGCAGTCCTGAGTCGACATCGGTCACCAAAAGGAAGCAGTGAGGGAAGACCAGTCAAGATGAGTTGGTATTCCTAGTAGCTTTGTAGAAATTTCTCGAAAAATACACGCCGGCGATAGTCTACAGATGCACAGGAGAGCAAGGTGTCACAAACTACCCTTCTTGCACTTGGAGCTGACCTAAGTCCATATTGTTCGTTTGTTCTTTTTCTCCCATTCCCTCGGTTGTATTTCTTGTAGCCATTAAGAAATGTGAAATGCCCCGGCGGAAACCACTATATGATTCACTGGCCATGAATAGTATTGGTTTAAAGAAGTTGATGTATTCGCAGCGGCAGAAGGGGCATTGTCACAATAATAAGTCTCCTCAAGTCTCTAAGAATATTCTAACCGGTTTTTATAATGTTTTGGTCTGTATGGTCTCGGTCTTTCCTTTTATTTCGAATACCTCCCTTCTTTTTTCCTGGTCTTTGGAAACCATTCCAAACGCACCAAACACAGTTGGTATCACTATCACCTTCATGTTCCACAACATTTTTTTAGCTCTGAGCTAACATCCAGAAATTTGTCTCTCTTTTTGTTTCTATTGTTTTATTTCACTCTGTAGTCCACTGAAACGCAAAATACACAAGTCGCTAACTTCTTTTTTTTCTTGTTCCATGATAGTAAGTCTGGTCTTTTGGCCAGTTTTGGGTGATCCGTTTTTATATCAGTGTCCCGGAAAATTTCATGAGTCTAATTTTCTCGGAGAGATTCTGTTATTTATGTATACCTTTGTCAACAGGATCAAATTTTAATCTCTTGCACAATTCCCTCTAGATCCCTTTTCCATCCCAGTCATATCCACTTGTATTCATTTTGTGCCAGTTTTCTGCATCTGTTTATTGTGTAGTTAACCTTTTCCTCTCTCATGCCATATAACATACAATTCCTATTTTTCTACATGTTATTATTATTTTACGCACTTGGGAGCTCTTCATGCCAGCGTTAGCTAATAGTTTTTCACAGGAGTCTACGTGACAGCAAGTCATCTCAGTTCTCCAGAACTCTTCTTAACGTTCTAGCCGATCTCAATAATACTGCAGTTCAGATGGTCTCCACTCGTCCTCATATTTCCAACTCCTCATACCTCCAACTCACAGTACCAATCCTTTGCTGACTTACCGAGCGTTCCTATTACAATTGCTATCCCCGTCACTTTATTACTATTTACGAGTTTTTCACACTGGTATTAATTGGCTGATTTTACTGAAATCCTAGTGGCAGCTAGTCTCTTAGCAGGGCTGTGGTCAGGTTTCTACTTTCCCAGTTTCTTTTGAAGATTTTTCAGCATGTTTTCCAAAGTTCCAATCATGATTAGCATCGATATCATCTTTATGTTCTAGAACTTTTCTACTTTCTAGCTAGGTGTAAGTATTTATCTATTTTTTTCTCTTTCCTTTACGTAAACACTGAGATCTATTAGAACAAGGAAATAATTCTTCATTTCTTTCCACACAACTGAATAGTCTCAAATATTGCTTCGCAATCCTTACTATTCTATTAAGTACTCATTATTTGTTTGCTCACAGTTAAATGGTTTGTTAAGTCCTATTCTTTTTATGAAAAAAAAAAATTAGCTAGGACTGGGCAACCTTTTTCTTATGTCAAAATCCCAGATTATTGCCGCTATTGTTGTTCTTTTTGTGTTGTAGTTTCATAAAATTGAACATTAATTCCAGATATCTGGTTTTATTGTGGAAATAAATCTTCTCAAATCTTCAGTGTCTGTTTCACTAATCTTGCAAATCCCTTGTACTACCCAATTCTGAATAGTCCTGTTCGTGATTCGCGTGTTTTTTGGCAAGATTTCAAAAGCTCAAACTCTTATGAACATAACCCTAATTTCAGCTTAGTTTCCTTATTTCCTTAGCAATATCTGTTAGTTTTCTGATAATTCTCTCGCTTCTTTGCAATGTGTCATCTGTTGGTGTAGTCACATTTTTGGTTGGACTGGTCTTCTTTGTCGTCTACATTGTCATTGAATACCGTCTTTTTGATTTGATAAGTTTATTGGCATATCAAAACTTATTGGGTATGTATTGCCAAATCCTGTTTACACACACACACACATATATATATATATATATATTTATATATTTGTTACATCTGATTTGTACACAAATAGTTTGTGGGTAACATTTTTAAACGTTTCACACAGTTAAATGGTTTCAAGTAATACTTGCTAACAAAATCAATTTTTGTTTAGAATTAATAATTTGTTTGCACACAGTTAAATGGTTTAAGCATTTCTACTTAACATTAAAAATTTAATTTAACACCAGTCATTTGTTGGTACACAGGTAAATGGTTATACATTTCTATTTGACCCATAGATGGGACCCTAGCAGGTACTACAATTCGAAGTCAGAGTGGACTCGGGTGTAATAGCAACCAAGGCTTGGTTTGGTTAGGTTTTATGGCATATCAACTATTGTAGGTAATTTAATGCCAAATCCATTTTATACATATAAACAGTTATATTTCAAACGATTCAGTTTTGTATAAGAATATTTTTTTACACTCAGTTAAATGTCAAAATAGTTGTATTTCAAATAATTCAGTTTAGCATATGTTCACAGTTTCAATTTCAAAACAGTTCTATTTCAAGCTATTCAGTTTAGCATCAGTACACAATTTAGTTCTATTTGACCCTATCATGTGCTACTACTCTAGGCCAGAGTTCGACCTGGGAGTGATGGTAATGATGAGCTACTCCATATTCCATAAAGCTCCAGTATTACTGGAACCTCACTATCAGATTGTTTAGTGTCATATCAAGGACTCGTTAGGGGGTCGGTCTTATCCCTCTGCAGGGAAGTAGTTGGTGTATTCTACAGCCAAAGCCGACTGGGCAAGATAGTCAAGGGGTACTCCACATTTTCTAAACCTCAAGGACAAGAACATCAACATCAAATGCAGTTTTGTATCATATACAGGACACTCGTTTAGGCAGTTTTCTCCTATGCAATCAGGGTCTTCTACAGTCCCAGTGAACTGAGCTGCGCTTTTATAAGGTGGCAAATGTAAATTTTAAAATTGTGAAATATTCTTTTATTTTCTGCACCAAACAATTATTATTTTCCGTATAGGCGAGTTTTTCACACTAGTTTTAACTGTTTTCAAGTCACCATACTTCTCCAGGACTCGTCAGAGTATTCTGATTTTAACAGTGCTGTATCTTACAAGGGAGAACCGAGCTGGTAATTATTCTATTGATGATATTTCTGCAGCAGAATTTGGTTCTCTTGTACTTCTCATGTACTTCTTTCTTATTTTTCTTTCATCTCTATTTGCTTGATGGTGTCCGCCTCCTCCTTTCAGGATTTAACAACAGCTCTAATAGGTTGGTCTCACAGAAGTAACAGCAAGTGTCTTCAAATCCCCGTGACTCTTTTAATTATCTTATCTGATTTTAATAGTGTGGTAGTCAAGATAGTTTCGATTCTTCCTTAGATATTCAATTGCCCTGTTTCTTTTACAGGCATTTTTGGTCGTTCCAAAGCTCATGTATAATAATAATAATAATAATAATAATAATAATAATATGCTGATGTGAAAAACTCTAATGAGTAAATAATAATAATAATAATAATAATAATAATTATGTGGCTAAGAAAATAAACTTTAAGAGAAAAACAGAATTTCTCCTAATAGTAGCACAAAACAACGCCATAAGAACCAATCATATCAAAGAGAGAATAGATAAGACGTATCAAAAAAGCAAATGTAGGCTATGTGGTGACACAGATGAAAAACACCAATCACATAATAATCAACAACAGCAAAAAAAGAGAATTTGCAGAATCGTCGAATTTGCTGTTCCGGCTGATCACAGAATAAAACTGAAAGAATGTGAAAATGAGGATAAGTACCTCGATCTTTTTCGAGAATTGAAAAAAAAAAAACTATGGAACATGAAAATGACAATTATACCAATCCTGATGGATGCTTTTGGTACAGTAAATAAAGGATTATTAAAGGGACTGGAGGACTTGGAGGTTGGAGGACGAGTGGAGACTATCCAAACTACAGCATTATTGAGAACGGCTAGAATACTGAGAAGAGTCCTGGAGACTTGAGGATACTTGCTGCAACTCAAACTCCAATGAAAGACCATCAGCTAAGACTGATATAAAAAAACTCTAAGGAGTAAATAATAATAATAATAATATGGCAGCAGCACAAAACCACCCAATAAGGACCAAAAATGTCAAAGCAAAAATATATAAGAAGCAACAAAACAGCAAATGTGGTGAAAGAGACAAATGGATCAATCACATATTAAGCGAATGCAGCAAATTAATCCAAAAAGAGTATAAAACTAGACACGACAGGGTGGGAAGGGTGAGCCACTGTGAACTGTGCAAGAAGTTTAAATTTGACTCTAAGAACAAGGGGTATAGGCAAAAGCGAGAATCAGTTATGGAGAATGAGACGCACATACTTCTAAGGAATTTTGTTGTACTAACAGATCGTCTAATCTCAGCCATACGACCAGACATAGTGATAGTCAACAAAAAAAAAAAAAGAACATGCCAAGCAGTTGATTTTGCCATTCCGGCAGACCATAGGGTAAAATTGAAAGAAAGCGAAAAAAGACATAAATACATAGACCTTGCTTGAGAACTAAAACTATGGAACATGAAGGTGACGGTGATACCAATTGTAATTGGTGCACTCAGTACAGTCACCAAAAGATTAGTAATGGGGCTGGAGGACTTGGAAATAAGAGGAAGAGTGGAGCCACTCCGAACTAAAGTATTTTAAAGATCGGCCTTTGTACTAAGAAGAGTCCAGGAGACTTGAGAATACATGCTGTCACTCAAACTCATGTGGAAGACCTTTTATTTAATACTGGTGTAAAAAACTCAAAAAGATTAAAATAATATCATTATTATTATTAATAATAATAATTATAATTATAATAATAATAAATCTCGGCCAGAAGACCAGACCTTATAATAATTAACAAAAAATAGAGAATTTACAAAATTGTCGACTTTGCTGTCCCGGCTGACCACAGAATAAAACTGAAAGAATGTCAAAAGAGGGATAAGTACTTCGACCTTGCTAAAGAATTGATGAAACTATGGAACATGCAAGTGACGATTGTACTAATTGTGATTGGTGCTTTTGACACAGTGAATGAAGGATTATCAATGGGCCTGGAGGACTTTGAAGTTGGCGGACGAGTGGAAACTATCCTAACGACAACATTATTGAGTACGGCCAGAATACTGAGGAGTGTCCTGGAGACTTGAGGAGACTTGCTGTCACTCAAACTCCAAGGAAAAACTATCAGGTAACGCTGATGGGAAAAACTTTAAAAAGTAAATAATAATAATAATAATTTGCAATAAGCAGAATCCGTTCTAGAGAATGAGATATATAAATTTCCCTGGGATTTTGAAATACAGACTCATCTAATCTCGGCCAGAAGACCAGACCTAGTGCTAATTAACAAGAAGAAAAGTATTTGTCGTCAATAAGATTTTTGCCGTTTCAGTGGTCCACAGAGTGAAAATAGAATAAAGCCAAAAGATAAACATATACCAGAGAACTAAAAATATTGCAGAATATGACAGTGACGGTGATACCAATTATAGATGGTTCGCTTGAAACGGTCCCTAGAGGCTTGGTAAAAAGACTGGAAAAATTGGAAATCAGAGGAACCATAGAAAATATCCTGAGTACAACATTAGTAAAATCGGCTAGATTTTGAGAAGAGACCAAGAGACAAAAGGAGACTTGCTCTCACTCAGACTCTTTCAAAGCCCACCAGCTAACATTGTCTCGTTAGGAGTGGAATAATAATAACAATAATACTGAAAGAATGTGAAAAGAAGACTAAGTACCTCGACTTTGCTAGGGAATTGAAAAAACTATGGAACATGAAGGTGACAAGTATACCAATTCTGATTGGTGCTTTTGGTACAGTAACAAAAGGATTATTAAAGGGACTTGGAGGTTGAAGGACGAGTGGAGACCATCTCAACTACAGCATTATTGAGAAAGGCCAGAATGCTGAGAAGAGTCCTGGAGACTTGAGGAGACTTGCAGTCAAACTCCAATGAAAGACCATCAGCTAACATTGATGTGAAAAACTCTAATGAGTAAATAATAATAATAATAATAAATATAAAAGACGCAACCAAATTGCAATTGTAGATTATGTGGTGATAGAGATGAAACGATCAATCATATAATAAGCAAAAGCAGCAGATTAGCTCAAAAAGAGTACAAGACTAGACACGACTGGATGGGCAAGATTATCCGCTGGGAATTGTGCAAAAAATTTGACCATACGAAAAAATGGTATATGCACTGCCCGGAATCCGTCCAGGAGAATGAGACTTCCCTTGGATTTTGATATAAAAACAGATCCCCAAATCTCGGCTAGACGACAAGACCGAGTGATAGTCAAAAAAAAAAAAAATTGAATATAAAAAAAGAACCAGTTGAATAGTGGACTTTGCCGTCCCGGCTGACCACAGAATAAAATTAAAAGAAAGCGAAAAGGGAGATAAATATCTAGAGTTTGCGAGAGAAAAAAACTATGGAACATGACGGTGATACTAATTGTAATTTGTGCACAAAGAAAAATCCGGGAAAAGATTGATAAAGGGACTGGAAGACTTGGAAATAAGTGGACAACTGGAGACCATTCAGATAATGGCATCATCAAGATCAGCTTGAATACTGAGAAGAGTTCTGGAGACATGAGGAGACTTGTTGTAACTCAAACTCCTGTGAGAGACAATCAGCTAACGCTGGTGTGAAAAACTCTCAAAAGAGAATAATAATAATAATAATAATATAAATGAAAGAAAAAATTCAGAAAGAATATCTCAGGAGAACTAGAAAACTACTCGAGGCAAAACTCAAGAGCAGAAATCTTATCAAAGGTTTAAATACCTGGGCTGTACCTCTCGTTAGATATTCTGGACCCTTTCTCAAATGGACCATAGACGAACTTAAAGAAATGGACCAAAGAACAAGAAAACTAATGACAATGCATAAGGCATTACATCCCAGAGACGACGTTGACAGACTATATGTTTCAAGAAAAGAGGGAGGAAGAGGACTTACCAGCATTGAAGACAGTGTTGACGCATCCATACAACGACTCAAAGACTATATACAAAAACACGAAGGAGGATTCATTACAGCCACCAGAAATGAAACTGAGAACACGATGAACAATACAATGACAATAACAAGGAAACAAAAATGGGAAGGAAAACATGGGCGCTTTAAACGACTAATAAACAATATCTCACTCGACAAAACTTGGACTTGGCTAAGAAAAGAAAACCTCTAGAGAGAAACAGAATTTCTCCCAATAGCAGCACAAGACAGCGCCATAAGAACCAATCATATCAAAGCAAGAATAGATAAGACTCAACAAAATAGCAAATGCAGGCTATGTGGTGACAGAGATGAAACCATCAATCATATAATAAGCGAATACAGCAAATTAGCACAGAGGGAGTATAAGGCGAGACACGACTGGGTCGGCAAGGTGATTCATTGAGAAATGTGTCAGAAACTAAAATTCGACCATACTAATAAATGGTATATGCACAACCCAGCACCTGTCCTAGAAAATGCCACGCATAAACTCCTATGGGACTTTAACATACAAACGGATAACCTAATCCCGGCCAGAAGACCGGCTTTAATAATAATCAACAAAAAAGAGAGAACATGCAAAATAATCGACTTTGCTTCCCGGATGACCACAGAATAAAACTGAAAGAATGTGAAAAGAGGGATAAGTACTTCGACCTTGCTAGAGAATTGAAAAAAACTATTGAACATGCAGGTGACAATTATACCAATTGTAATTGGTGCGTTTGGAACAGTAACTAAAGGATTGCTAAAGGGACTAGGGGACATGGATGTTGGCAGACGAGCGGAAACCATCCAAACAACAGCATTGTTGAGAACGGCCAGTATACTGAGAAGAGTCCTGGAAACTTGAGGGGACTTGCTGTCACTCAGCCTCCAGTGAAAAACCATCGGCTAACACTGATATGAAAAGCTCTAATGAGGGAATAATAGTATAAAAAATTAGCATGTCAGTTCAGTTCTGCAAAAAGAATATTTTTATACACCCTAATAATAATAATAATACGACGATAATAAGCAAGTCAATTAAGGTCTTGTATGACAACAATTTTTATACACCCTAATATATAATACTACCACTAATAATAATAATAGCATATAAGATTCACGAGTAGTCTTTAAATGAGTTAATGAAATAGAATTTGGAGTAAAACTATTTGTAAAAAAAATTCTTGATCATATTTACCCAACCCCTCCGCTCGGGCAGGATATGACACAAGGTCAATTTTTTAAGCGGAGTTTAACAGGTTTGAATTCAGAGTTTTTCCTTCTCCTAGACTAGTTGCCTCACCAAGGCTGAAGAACCTAGTCTGCCCTACTATTTACCCATAGCTGGAGGGAGAATAATTGGATTCATACTTTTCCCAAGAGTATTAGTGCTATGTGAAATGCAATCAGTCTAGGATTTGAACTCGTGTCGTCGAGTCCAATTCCTGCAACGATAACCATTACACCACGGGCACCTCGAAAACAAAAATTCTTGATACACTATATAATAATACGCAATAAAAACAAATGCAGGTTATGTGGCGATAGAGACGAAATGATCAATCACATAATAAGCGAATGCAGCAAATCAGTACAGAAGGAGTATAAGACTAAACACGAGTAGGTGGATAAAATGATCCACTGGGAATAGGGCAAAAAATGTCAATTTGACCATACAAACAAATGGTAAATGCACAACCCAACATCAGTCCTTGAGAATGATACAAACAAACTCCTCTGGAATTTTGGCATCCAAACGGATCACCTAATTTCGACCATACAACCAAACCTTATAATAAGCAACAAGAAAAAGGCAACTTGGAAAATTGTGGACTTTGCTGTCCCGGTTGACAACAGAGTAAAACTGAAAGAAAGGGAAAAGAAGAATAAATATCTCGACCTTGCTAGGGAACTGAAAAAAAAACTGTGGAATATGAAACTGACGTTTATTCTAATAATAACTGGTTCGGTAGGTACAGTCACCTAAGTATTAATAAAGTGATTGGATGACCTGGAAATAAAAGGACGAATGAAAACCATCTAAACTACTGCATTACTGAGATCGGCCAGAATACTGAGAAGAGTTCTGGAGACTTGAGGAGACTTGCAGTCACTCAGACTCCAGTGAAAGACCATCAGCTAATACTGATGTGAAAATCTCTCAAGAAGTAACAAAAATAATCTCTTCTAACAGCAGCGCTAAACAACGCCATAAGGACCAATTATATTTAAGCCCAAATCGATAATGCGCAGCAAAATTGCGAGTGTAGATTATCTAGTGACAAAGACGAAACTGTTTGTCACATAAGCAAATGTAGCAAACTAGTGCAAAAGGCACGACTGGGTGGGAAAGGTGATTACATGATAATTGTGCAAAAAATTGAAATTTGACCATACTGCCAAATTGTATTTGCAGTAACCAGAATCTGTTCTAAAGAATGAGATGCGTACAATTCTCTGGGATTTTCAGATACAAATAGATTACCTAGTCCAGAAGATCAGACTCAGTGATAAAAAAATATGTATAAAAATTATAAAAATATATATTAAAAAAAAAGAACTTGCTATAACGTGGACTTTAACGTCTTAGCGGGCGACAAAATTAACAACAAAAAAAAGCGAAAAAATAGTCCTTAAAACTTGCCTGAGAACTAAAAAGGTGAGGAAGAGAAGGGTTACAGTGATAACAATGGTGTTACGGTCCCTAAAGTCTTAGAAAGATGACTGGAAGAGTTGGAAATCGTAGAATGGATCGGTTTGAATAGGGAGAAGACTCCTGGAGATCAAAGGAGATATGCTGTGACTCAGACTCCAGTGAAAGACCATCAGCTTACGCTAATGTGAAGAAATCACAAGGAGTGAAATAACAATAAAGATAAAAGAATAGTAAGTGCAGGTTATGCTGAGGAAGTGATGAAACAGTTAAACGCATTGCTAGCGAATGTAGCAAATTAGCACAGAAGGAGTTCTAGAGTAGCTACGACTGAGTAGGAAAGGTTATCCACAAGGAATTGTGCAAAAGATCAAATTTTGATCATTATACAAAATAGTGTATACGCAAATCAGAATCCGTCCGAAAAAATGAGACGTAGAAAATTCTCTCGGATTTTGAGATGCAAATAAGTCAACTAATCCGGGCCAGAAGATTAGACATAATTAACAAAAAAAAAAGTAAAAGAAAAAAAAAAGAGATAACTTGTCGTCTACTGAATTTTGTCATTCCAGCGTGCCACAGAGTGAAAGTAAAAGGAAGGGAAAAGATGGAAAAAATACTTTGCCAGGGAACTAAAAACCTTTTGAAATCTTCCATTGATAGTGATACGAATTATAGTTGGTGCACTTGGAACAGTCTCCAACGAATTGAAAAAGGGATTGGAATAGTTGAAAATTGAAGGAAGAACCGAGTCCATTCTGACAACTGTATCGTTGAGATTGGACAACACACACACACACACACACATATATATATATATATATATACTTACACACACACACACACACACACACACATATATATACTCACACACACACACATACACATATATATACCTACACACACATACACATATATACTTACACACACACACACACATATATATACTCACACACACACACACGTATATACTCACACGCACACACACACATATATATATACACTCACACACACATATATATACACTCACACACACACACATATATATTCACTCACACACACACACACACATATATATTCACTCACACACACACATATATATACACGCACATACACATATATATACACTCACACACACATATATATACACTCACGCACACACACACGCATATATACTCACACATACACACATATATATATATATACTTACACATACACACATATATATATATTGTGACGGCAAATTGACTAAAATCCCAAAACGGGACTTTATTTTCGCACGTGTGAAGACGGAGCAGGTTGGCACTAGATCCCCTACAGAATAAGTCCTCGTTCAGAGTTTTTCTCTCGGGCATATAAGAACTGGCATATTACGTGAGGGAACAATTTTGAGCCAGACTGACCGCCGCTGGCAAGGGGTTCCAAATTTCACACTATCACACACCCACCAGGCCGCTAAACTTCTTTCCCCTCGACAATGGAAGATAATGAGCCTATAGGTTTTAGTCGTAATAATATTATATTGTAGTAGTCGGCAACTCCGGTTTCCCGTGTGATATTTTAAAGGAATTAATAGGACAATTCTAAGCAAGATAACATAAGGCGAACAGAAGCTAAAAAGGAAATGTGACAACAACAAATTCGTAGTAGAACGGCAAAGAACAACATAGACCACATGGTAACATAAAAATACATGAATTCCTTTACTACAGTTATATACACTTTCAAAGTGTCAAAACATGTAATAGTTGGACAGTCCACGAATATAAATGTCTTTTCTTGACTTTTATCTTTTTTTAAATTGAGAGAGAGAGAGAGAGAGAGAGAGAGGTATACAAAATTTGGGTATAAAGGAGAAATGTCCCCAAAGTTACTTATCTTATTTTTCGACGGGGTTCCACTGGAGAATCTTTCTTCTTTCACGGGCTAATAGACTTTGTTCTATTTTTTTACACTGGCTTGAAGAACCTGGGGTCCTTCGTGTCTCGGTTTTTTTCTTTTGTCTTCAACCTAGAGTAAAATGGCTATGGTTCGTCTACCCGCTACGGACCCTGCTAAAAAACTGCCTTTCTTACTGTCTATTTCCGCTGACGGGGGAGGGGTCGCCACTTCCGTTTTTGGGGTCCCAGCCAATCATTTGGCTTCTCTCTTCCTCCTTCCTGGTCAGCCGATTTCTTAGGGCTACTAGATGCCACCCAAGTCCGGTTACTGGGTACAAACATCTGTTGGTCCTCATCCCGACCTCTGTGACCCACATTCTCTCTTAACGGTCACTTTTTTGACGGCAAGATACTGTTAATACAAAACGGGAGGAGTAGTAATTTTATCTCCCTCCTCCCAGTGGGATGTCGCGTGACCATATATATACTTACATACATACGCGCACACCAGCCAGAATACAAAGAATCCTGGAAACCTGCGGGGACTTGCTCTCACTCATCCTCCAGTAAAAACCCAACAAGTAACGCTGGTGAGAAAAACTTGCAAGTAGTAAAATAATAATAATAAGCGAATGCAGCAAATTAGCACAGAAGGAGTATAAGACGAGATACGACTGGATCGGCAAGGTGATCCCCTGGGAGATGTGCAAGAAATTTAGATTTGACCACACTAACAAATGGTATATGCACAACTTAGCACCTGTCCTAGAAAATGACACACATAAAATCCTATAAGACAAGCGGATCTCCTAATCCCGGCTAAAGGACCAGACCTTATAATAATCAACAACAACAAAAAAAGAATTTACAAAATCGTCGACTTTGCTGTCCCGGCAGACCACGGAATAAAACTGAAAGAATATGAAAAGAAGGATAAATACCTCGACCTTGCCAGAGAATTGAAAAAGCTGTGGAACATGACGGTGGCAATTATACCAATTATGATTGGTGCTTTTGGTATAGTGACTAAAGGATTACTAAAGGCACTGAAGGACTTAGAAGTTGGCGGACGAGTGGAGACCATCCAAAGGAAAACATTATCGAGAACGGCCAGAATACTGAGATAAGTCCAGAAGACTTGAGGAGACTTGCTGTCACTCAAACTCCAGTGAAAGACCATCAGCTAAAACTGATGTTAAAAACTCTAATGAGTAAATAATAATAATAATAATAATAATACCTTGTAAATGATAATAATAATAATACTTTGTAAATATTAATAATAATAATAATAATAATAATAGAAGTTGGCGGACGGGCAGAGACTATCCAAACGACAGCATTGCTAAGAACGGCCAGAATCCTGAGACGAGTCCTGAAGACTTGAGGAGACTTGCTGTCACTCAAACTCCAGCTAACACTGATGTGAAAAACTCTAAAGGAGTAATAATAATGATAAAAGCTAGGAGAATCATATCAAAGCAAGAATAGAAAGAAGCAACAAAACAGTAAATATAGATTATTTGGTTATAGAGACGAAACGATCACTCACATATTAAGTGAATCCAGCAAATTAGCACTGAAAGAATATAAGACTAGGTACGCCTTGGTGGGCAAAGTGATCCACAAGGAGTTGTGCAATAAATTTCAATTTGACCATACGAACAAATGCTATATGCACAACCTAACATCTGTTCAGGAGAATGAGACACAAATTCCATTGGAATTTTGATATACAAATGAATCACCTAATCTCGGCCAGACGACTTGATATTATAATAATCAACAAAAAAAAGAACTTACAAAATTGTGGACTTTGCTGTCCCGGCTGACCACTGTAAAATTGAAAGAATGTGAAAAGAAGGATAAGTACCTGGACCTTGCCAAGGAATTAAAAAACTGTGGACCATGAAAGTGGCGATTATACCAACTATAATTGGTTCTCTTGGTACAGTTACCTAAGGATTAATAAAGAGACTTGAGGACTTGGAAATAAGAAGCCGGGCGGAGACCATCCAAACTACTGCATTATTGAGATCGGACAGAATACTGAGAAGATTTCTAGAGACTTGATTGGTTTGGTTTGGTTTGGTTTCTTTATTTAATGGCATATCAACCGTTTTAGATTATTTAATGCCAAAGCCATTCTCCTCGAAGAATAGTAGTGATACTATTTAACCCATAGCTGGGAGGATAAGGGGGTTCATACCTTTCCCAAGGGTATTTGTCCCAAAGTGAACGTAATAGCGCGACTGGAGATCAAACTAGCTTACTACGCTTCCGCAGTCCATCGCTTTAACCATTACATCATGAGGACCCCCCACTAGAGACTTGAGGTTACTTATTGTCACTCAGACTCCAGTGAAAGACCATCAGCTAACGCTGGTCTGGAAAACTCTCAAGAAGTAAATAATGATAATAATAATCCTCTGGGTATCGTGTTCATGAATGTATTTATATAAGTCACCCGCTAATTTTTACGGTAGTATGAATGAGTAACGAACAGGAATTAAACAAAATCAACTGATGATATAGACATTGATAGGTATGAATAGTCATCTTTTCGAGGCTGGTTTTTGAATAATAAGTAGGATTTGTGTGCATTGAAATGAATTTTATTCGATAGCCATCTTCTCGAATATTGATTACGGACATCGTTGCATAATTTTAATGATTACTCAAAAAAAAGCGCTCAAAGCACTATATAGGTGTATGTGAATATATATATATATATATATATATATAAAGAGAGAGAGAGAGAGAGAGAGTGAGTGTGTGTGTGTGTGTGTGTGTGTGTGTGTGTGTATCAATCAATCTTATTTTAATAAGAGAGCTTGATCACTATCTCTTCCAATATTGATAAATCTATATTCATACACATGCATCTCAGTTTATATCTATCTATCTATCTATCTATCTAATATTGATAACCTTTAATTTGAGATCTATCTTTTCTGATGTCTCAATTTATGATTAATTACTATTTATATAAGTGCATACATCTATCTCAGTTTATTCATATCTATCTATCTTTCTATCTATCTATGACAGCTTGTTCAAATCTTTCAATCTATATATTGATAGATAGATAGATAGATAGATAGATATGTTACCATAGACTGTTAGGGCATTGATGTATCTTTGGTATATTTCGCAACATGGAATCACTCAAGGCAATAAGGAGTACTTAACAGTGCCATCTCCTCTTCAAGTCACATGCGCCATATTATTCTGTATTATTGGATACAATATGGTCCATATTTCTTAATCCAGGAGAAAAAAATAACGTTTTCTATTTTTGCTTATGTTTCTTCAATAGCTAGCTAAATATAAAAAAATGTCATTTGTATAAATATATTTAATGAAAGTTACACGTTAAAGATAATGGAAATACATTTAATAGAAAAGAATTGGTAGTTGATTTAGTCGATATTTTTTGGTTTACATTATCTTCAAAATAAAGTATCCGTAAACACACACACATATATATATATATATATATATATATATATATATATATGTGTGTGTGTGTGTGTGTGTGTGTGTGTGTGTGTGTGTGCGTTTGAACTATAGAGAAAGAGAAAACAAGAAAGAAAGAAAGTGTGTGTGTGTGTGTGTGTGTGTGTGCGTTAGAACTATAGAGAAAGAGAAAACAAGAAAGAAAGAAAGTGTGTGAGAGAGAAAGAGAGCATTCCTGTGGGTGAGCGTGTGTGCGTGCGCTTTACTGTTTACATAAGAAGTCATTTTCATCCGGAGTGCTAAATTCTAGTCAAAATACCAATTTCACAAATCATTATTTCAAACAGGAATATATATATATATATATATATATATATATATAAGTAGTAAAGTTGGTGACCCTAGTCGAGGGCGACCTGAAGTCTCCCTTTTCAATAGCTACTACACCGAGGTGTAGGAGAGGGCGCTACTCCTTTCGCTGGATTGCTCCACTTTACCCTTGATACGTACTTTATATTGCTGAGTGTTAAACAAGGAGGTATCAAGTAGCATTTTTAAAGTCTTTGGTATGACGCGATCTGCGATTGAATCCAGGTCTCCCGGACCAATGGTAACACTCAACCCACTAGTCCAATAAGCTGGTTATATATATATGTAGTCATCCACAGACAGACTGTTTCGTTCTATCAGAACCCATCAGTGTGGCTAGACAGGTTAGATTCCCAAAGCTGGGGTCGAAACCTGGCTGACAGTAACGCCAATCTAAGATGCTACCACTCAGCCACGAGGAAACCAATGCAAGCGAAGGAAATTTAAACGCTTATGTATCACATTAGTTTTTGTTTACATATATCCGCTTAACGAGTACCGAGAGCTCAATTCATTTGAAGAGTCTTGCCTTACTCTTGTGGCAACCATTACTTCCTTCGCAAGAGAGTTCAATATATATATATATATATATATATATATAGTTACATTTTTGTGGTAATACATTGACTTCATAAAACAAGAAAACTAATTCAAATTTCTGTACAGGTGACACAATTGTGCAACATCTCTAATATCTGGATGAGACTTAAAACTTTTTTGATCGACCTTCATATATATATATATATATATATATATAGGGGGGAGGGAGAGGGAGTGGGAAGAGAGAGATAATAAAAAAAAGGAAAGGACACGTACTCAATGCCCAATCAACAGAATAGTTTTAAAACTAAAAACAGTTTAATGCATAAAACTCTCATCACTGTAATGGGAGGTTCATGTGGTTACACGATTGATTTTTTGTAAATCATCAGTCATTTTGTAACCTCACGAGACTTGATTTACCAAGAAAAGAGTGCGGAAGTGTTGGTTTCTTTTTACATTTTTCATATCTATCTAACTATCTATAAATGTGTTTGTTTGTGTGTGCTTGTGTTTGAGAGAGAGAGATAGTCAGACAGGCAGAAAGACAGACACAGAGAGAAGGGTGTTCGGGAAATTTCGTTGACGGGAAATTGTGCTCAATTCAGATTTGATAAGAATCAATAAGCAGATATTAAGTGTTAACCTCCTATTGTCATCGGTGTTGATTTGTTGATCTGCAATAACGACATGATATAAATACCAAAAGTCAGGATTCAAGCAACACACAGACTATATTGATGTTGATTGATAGAATTACTAATATTCGTTTTTACGAATTGCTGGCCGATAGAAATCTTCAGAAAAAAATGCTTGTCTTGTTTTGTTCGCCAATTATATTTTGAAGAATGGAGATTTGGCCAAGTATTCAGATCAATATTCTTTCTTTTTTTACCATTAAACTGGGTTTTACCTGCCTGGATTTTGATATATTTATCTTATGCAGGCTTTATCCTTTACTAAGCTTAGCTTGTATAATAAGGCCAGAAGTGTGTGAACTCACTGGTCTTCGGGCCTAACGCATTAACTGTAATTGTTCAGTGTTTTTTTTTTTTTTTTTGCCTAATGGCATATCAATCTTTATTGGTTATTTGAAGCAAAACTATTCCTGTAGAAAAATAGTTGTGACACTATTTAAGGCATGACTGGGAAGATAGGGGGAGGTACTACCTTTACCGAGGGTATTAGTCTGAAAGTGAACCTAATACCACGACTGGAGTTCGAACTCGCTTACTTCGAGACCGCAGACTAGTCGCGAGGACCCCCCCCCAATGTTTAATTGTGGATTGATTGATTGTTTGATTTTGTCGACATATCTACTGCATTCTTTTTTTTTGGCACATGGTTCTATCGAATGGGAGTCATTTTTAAACATTTCTATTTGGTCATAGATGAGACTTACAGGTGCTACCTCTCTTAGTCAGAGTGAAGCTGGGATTAATTGCAATGAAGGGATATACTCTGCAATCCCAAGATCTCCAGGACTAGAGCTTCACGATCAGATGTTTTGTGTGATAACCGTGTCACCCCATTTTTGGTGGATGGGGACATTACCCGTAAGCATGTGATATAGTCAGCTTATTCAGGGCCCCACTGACAACATCATATAATTGTGTCCGTCTGATTATCTTATGACTGTTGTTAGTATATGTGTGTGTGTGTGAGTGTGTGTGTGTGTGTGTGTGTGTGTGTGTCTGAGTGATTTCTGTAATCCAAATTTTGAATTGATAAGCCCATGGAAAATAAAGGCAAATGAAGAAGTAGAAACCATTATTATTATCATTATTTTTATTATTATTTACTCATTGAGAGATTTTCACATCAGCTTTAGCTGATGATCTTTCACTGGAGCCTGAGTGACAGCAAGTATCCTCAAGTCTCCAGGACTCTTCTCAGTATTCTGGCCGTTCTCAATAGTGCTGTAGTTTGGATGGTCTCCACTCGTCCTCTAACCTCCAAGTCCTCCAGTCCCTTTAATAATCCTTTAGTTACTGTACCGAATGCACCCATCACGATTGGTATAATCGTCACCTTCATGTTCCATAGTTATTTTAGTTAACTAGCAAAGTCCAGGTACTTATCCATCTTTTCATTTTCTTTCTATTTTATTCTGTAGTCAGCCGGTACAGCAAAGTCTACAATTTTACAAGTTCTCTCATTTTTGTTGATTACTATAAGGTCTGGTCTTCTGGCCGAGATTAGGTGATCCGTTTGCATGTCAAAGAGTTTGTGTGTGTCATTCTCAAGGACAGCTGCTGGGTTGTGCATATACCATTTATTCGCATTGTCAAATTTAAATTTCTTGCACATCTCCCAGTGGATCATTTTGCCCATATTATTATTATTATTATTATTATTATTATTATTATTATTATTATTATTTCATTCCTGATATTTTCAAACCAGCGATAGCTGGTGGTCTTTCACTGGAGTCTATTTTAACAATGTTGTGGTCTAAAGGGCCTGGATTCTTCGCTCTTCAATAGCTTTAGTATCCATCCTTAGTCTTTGGAGGCAGATTAAAGGGCACCAACAACACCGTCACTTTCATGCTCCATAGCTTTCTCAACTCTCTAGCAAGATCTGGGTGTTTGTCTATCTTCGCTTTCTGTTATTTTCATTTATGTCTCGCAGGAAGAGCAAAATCCATTAAATGGTAAGTCCTTTTCTTTTTGTAAATTAACATTTGATCTTTCCGTCTGGCCGGTATTGAGTGATCCATTTTTATCTCAAAACCCAAGTATATTCCATGGTTCTTATTTCTTTGGACAGATTCTGATTTGTGTACATATCACTTGTTAGAATGATAAAATTTTTATTCCTCGCACAATTCCTACAAGGTCCCCGCCAAGAAGATCACCTTTCCCACTCAGTTCCAGTAGGTCCACGCTACAATTATTTAATGCATTTTAATATTTACACCAGATATCAAGTGGTTACCTAAGAAGATTTCTCAGTATCCTCAATTCATAGATTGCTAAATGTTCTCCAAAGATGATTTTTATTCTTGATTTTCCAGAGACCGAGAAAATCATAGAAAGACGTAACAGAAGAAAAATGTTAACTTTGTTTTAAAACAACGAGATTTTAAGTTAAATGTTTACCTTATACGACTAAACAAAGAGATAAAGATTTGGTTTAGTTAAGTTGACGGAAGCAATGCAAGGGTCTAGTTAAACCTTATACTTACATTGTAATTAATCCTTCGACAAAAAATTGAAAAGTTTAGAAATGTTTAAATAATAAGTAGTACAAAAGTAAAGTTGGCGATTTTTGTCGAGGGTGACCTGAAGGCTCCCTTTTCAATAGCTACTACTCCGAGGTGTAGAGGAGGGAGCTACTCCATTTCCTGGATTATCCCACTTTACCCTTAATCCTCACCTTATAATGCTGAGTGTTAAGCAAGGCGGCATCAAGTAATTTGGTGGGGGGTCTTTGGTATGACTCGACCTAGGATTGAACCCCGGTTTTCCGGACTATTAGCAAACACTCTTCTCATTAGGCTAATGGCCCGGTTCAAACAATAACATACTAAAAATAACTCCCAAATGTAACCAAAGAAAATTTGGTGGCTATTATTCTAGCCATTCTTGACACGACAGACAGACAGACAGACAGAAATGATATTAGGGGAAGTGTAAATAGCATCATGCTATTTAAAAACAGTTCTATTTCAAGTAATTCAGTTTAGCTTAAGTAGGCAGGTTCAATGTCAAAAACAATTCCATTTCAAACAATTCAGTTTAACATAAGTACAGCGTTTAGTTCTATTTGACCCATTGAAAGGACTGGTTAGTCCTTATGTCGTTATTATTATTATTATTATTATTATTATTATTATTATTATTATTATTATTATTATTATCGCTCAATGTGAGTTTTTCACACGACTTTTAACTGGTAGTTTTTTGATTAAAGTCTGAATGATACAAAATTTTCTCGACCTAAGTGTCCAATCTGATTTTAACAGTATTGTGGTCTAAATAGTCTTCATTTTTTCTCTGATCTCCAGTCCCTAAATATCTTTTTCAAGCATTTAGGGACAGGTTAAAGGGCACCAGCTACAATTTGTATTACCATAACCTTCATATTCCCCAGCTTTTTCCGTTCTCTAGCAAGATCGAGGTTTTTGCTCACATTTTTGCTTTCTGTTATTGTCATTTTAGAAGGACAAAATTAATTAACACTCGGTGTGTTATTATTATTATCATTATCAATAATATTTCTTATGAGTTGTTCACACCAGCGGTTTTCAGTGGAGTCTAAGAGACAGTAAGGCTTCTCAAGTCAGGAGGAGTCTTCTCAATACTCTGTCCGATCTTAGTAATGCTCTAGTTTGGATGGCTGAAGCACGTCCTCCGATTTCTAGCTTTTCCAGACCTCTTCCCAAGACTTTTAGGACCGTCACTTTCATGTTCCATAACTTTTTTACTCGTCTGACAAGGTCCGAGTATTTGTCCCTCTTTTCGTTTTCTGAGTTTTCCCTCTGTGGTCTGCTGGGAGGGCAAAGTTCACTATTCGGCAGGTGGTGGTGGTATTATTATTATTATTATCATTATTCATGTGTTTCCTGGTTTTCACCAGGTGCCAATAATGACTAAACGAGAGCAAGTCTCCTCAAATTTCCGTCACTTAATTTAGTATATTCGTAAATACAAACATTGAAATTTTAAGCCCTTCCCTTAATTGCATCTTTGATTACCAGGTTTTATCATCTATTTTAAATGTCTCAGTTGCTTGAAATACCATTTCCATTTATCAGAAAGAGTTCGCGGGGCGGATAGTGTTTTTCACTTAGGTTGTTAAACATATTATATCACAGAATAATTTTATTTATATTCTTTAAACATTTATTCTTTTCGTTGAGTTTTTCCCCCCAAAAGGCTACCTTGAAGATAAAGCCATCCCTAATACTTTCTTGTCTTTTATTTTTCTGATGGAAAAAAGAAAAAAAAAACATCAATAATCCGAAGAGCGTTTTCTCCGGATTATTGATGTTTTTTCTCTTATTTTTATGTTCACTGATGAGAGCCACCCTTGTTTTTACATTCTTTATCTTTGAAACCTTCCTTTCCTTTTCTTTAAACCGTCTTTGATTGTTTCGCTATATCTTTTATTTATATCTACCTATTTCTTAGATGTATCAATTACTGGTTAAAGTTTTCTTTTATCAAACTTTGATGACTATATTAGCCCACTAAATATAACATTTTTTGACGTATTACTGGTATTACTGTCGTTTTGATATGGTTTTCCTATTTATCACATCTTTTCAGGAGAAACCTCATGCAATGCTTGTTTTACTTTTTTTTCTTTTCTGTTAAAGCTATTTATTACTACTTTTATTTTATTTATTTACTTTGTTGATTTGATTTTACTTATTTGCAGTTAGGACTGTTTTCATTGAAGTAGTAATCAAATATTCATAAATTATAATATTTCTTTTATTATCTTTCTCTTTGTTGTTAGAACTTAGAATACACTGACTGTATCCCACTAAGGGAGGTAATGACACCTCTTAAAAAAGTGGGTTTGTCCTTTTGGATATAACATTAAACTGCATCTGGTTGTAAGGCTTCAGTTCTAAAGATCTTGGGAGTGTGAAGTACCCTTCATTAACATTACTCCTAGGCCCACTCAGTTCCGGACTCCTTTAAAAATTATTCGTATCTTACATATATATATATATATATATATATATATATATATATATAAAGTAAAGTTGCCAACCTTAGTCGAGGGTGACCCGAAGGGTTCCTTTTTATTAACTACTATACTGAGGTGTAGAGGAGGGCGCTACTCCTTTCCCTAGATGGTTCCAATTTACCCTTGATTCCTACCTTAAATTGCTGAGTGTCGAGCAAAGTGGCATCAAGTACCATTTTTGAGTCTTTGCTATAACTCGACCTGGGATTGAACCGCGGTCTTTCTGGCCATTGCCTAACACTCTACCCACCAAGTAAATGGGCCGGTCTCGTGTGTAAAAAAAAAAAATTCTTAAGAAACAACAACACAAAGAATGTACATACGAACGTTCAATGAACGCGATTCCCTAACCTCTGAGAATGAAATTACCTGGAATAGTTGACATGTCACTCAAGACAATCAGCCAATCTACCAATTTTGTTATCTTTATATTATTAAAGTTCTCATTATGCTTGTTTAATATTCTTTCCGAATACTGGCACATCGTAGCAAGATTTTTATCAGAGCAATGCACTTAGAATACCCTATTTTTCTCCTATTTACAACTGAGGGAGAATTTCTTAGTTCGTAGTGAATGTCATTTTTAACAATCCAAATTCTCGATATAGGAAACGTAATCATGAAATACTAATTTGCATCATGCATCTTTCTAAAAAAAGCCTTTAATATTTTTATGAACTTTTACTACAATGAAAACAAAATGGGTTCAACTGATAAGGGTTTCATGGGTACATAGAGTATTGGATAAACGCTTTTGCTTTGGGGAAAAGCAGGAATCCATCTCATATCCCCACCAGACTTTGGGTAAATAGTTGGGCAAACTGGATTCTTTAGTCTTGGCAAAGCAAATAGTATAGAAGGAAAATTTAAGCCAACAGTAATCCGCTAAAAAAATGAATTTGCGTCAGAGGGGTTGGGTAAATATGTACCATTATTTTACTTTCAGGAAAACGAAAATGCTGTCTTTACAGTGATAGATATAAACTATTTTTCGTCCGTTATTTAAAAGTGAATTGCATATCCTTTAAGAGATAACTAATCAGCATTATTGAATAGCAAATTATCCCATGATTCAGAAAATTGTTAAGAACTTGGCTCTTTTGGATTATTTCCCATGGGTCCCATCTACTCTTCAAGTTGTTCTGAGTTGTTTAGAAAATAATGTTCGACTGTAGAATAAACATTTATTCCTAAATTAATGAATTTAAAAAGTGTTTTAAGCCCTAAAAACATGATACCGAAATATCTTTGCATTTCTGCCATCGATTAACAAGGTTATTTATGTCTGTAGAGAGAAATTCTAAATAATTTGATCATCTTTAAATGCAGTTTTTATTTCTCCTTTAGAACAGAACGTTTTTTGGCGTAAAAAAAATATCCTGATACTTTAAAAAAATGCTAGCCTGTAGGTGAGAGATTAAGAGATTATAGTGGATTTGGCAAAATCTCAAATCCTAAGGCAGTGATCTTACGCAATATCATCCAACCAACATGTGGTCGAGCAATTTCATGAAGCAAAATTATAACCAAACTTTCACTCATGCAAAATAAAGTAATCACATTCTTTTTTCATGTTCATCATTAAGGGGTACATAATTTTCAGAAACAAATTCTGAAAGAAGTTATTGAAAATTAACAAAGAAGAATCCTTGATTATAAAAAATTCACATTTTTTATACAGGAACCAGACATGCTGGACACTGTTGGAGAAGTAAGGACGAATTTATAAGCGATGTACTCCAGTGGAACCCTTCACATGGACGAGAAAAGGTTGGACGGCCAGCTAGAAAATACATACAACAGTTGTGTGCCGATACAGGAAGTAGCCTGGAAAACCTCCCGAGAGCGATAGGCGATAGAGACGAGTGGTGAGAAAGGGTCAGGGAGATCCATGCTAGCACCACGGCATAATGATGACGACAATCGAAATATGTATTTATTTTGTTTTAATTTAAATTGTTTATTCTGAAATTGAACAATATTTTCCGAACAACACAACAATACTAGAAACTATAGAAAATATGTTGACCAATAGAGAGAAGCAAATTTATGTCTTATCCAAAAGAATTAAAAACAGAACTTGAATTTGATTCATCAATTAGATTTTCCATTCTCCTTGCTATTAAGGCAATAATAATCTGTTCTCATTATTTGAATTTACAAAAGAACCTAGCAGAGTACTTTTCTGAGTGATAGTTCACTCATCCCTAGGGTAATTCAGTCAGAGACAATGAGTGAGCGTGTGTACTGTGAGATCGTCGAATTCACAATGACGCTTTATGCAGGGTTTCCTGGCAAAACATCATATTATTCAGTTGTATCTGCTCACCCCCATAATTCTAAAACTGGCTCTTTGAAAATTCTGGGTTTTCCCAAGTGCCATTAAAATTGAGAAGATTTCACACGTGGACAAGATATAGAATAATAAACATAAATAATATTCAAAAAGACTTTTATTTTTTAAGTGGAAAGGATGATGGGAGGAATGTGGGAGATCTACTGGAGATTATTTTGAAAGGGATTGGTTTGGTTTGTTGGGTTTTATGGCATATCAACCTTTGTAGGTTATTTAACGCCAAATCCATTTTTATGTAAATAATCAGTTCTATTTCAAACTATTCACTTTAGCATGAGTACACAGTTTAATTGTCAAAAATATTACTATTTCAAACTATTCAAGCAGTTTATATATAATAATTATATAAAATAGTTATGTATAATAATTCAGTTTAGTGTAAGTACAGTTTCAATGTCAAAAAAAGTTCAATTTCAAATCATTCAGTTTAGCATAAGTACGCAGTTTAAATGTAAGCACGGTTTAATTGTGAAAAACATTTCTATTTCAAGCTATTCAGTTTAATCAAACAGTTCTATTTAACCCATAGATAGGGCCCTGTTAGGTGCTACCCCGCCGGGCCAGAGAGGACCTGGGAGCAATGGTAATGAAGGGGTGCTGCGTATCCCCCAAAGCCCTAGCATTACTGGGACCCCACCTTCAGACTGTTTAGTGTCATAATCAGGACACTCGTTGGGGGAGTGTTACCCCTCTGCAGAGGTGCAGGCAGTGTATTCTACAGCCCCAGCCGACTAGGCAAATTTTGAAAGAGAGCAAGGCGTAATTGTCCTTAATAGGATTATTTAATTGCGACCAGAAGACCATACTTACAGCTAATAAACAAAAAAAGAAAAAAAAAAAAAGAAAAAAGAGAAAAGAAAAGAAAAAACAGACTTGTCGTCTCGTGGATTTTGTCTTTCCAGCTGAACACGGAGTGAAAATAAAAGAAAGCGAAAAGATAGATTAATACTTGGACCTTGCCAGAGAACTAAAAACACTGTGGTGCATGTGGGTGACGGTATTACCAGTTGTAGTTGAAGGACTTGGAACAGTCCCTAATGGTAAAGGGACTGGAAGATTTAGAAATCGTAGGAAGCTTTGAGACCATTCAAACTTTAGCATTGTTGAGTTTGCTCAGAATACTGAGAAGAGTCCGCGAAACTCGAGGAGACTTGCTGTCACTCAGCCTCCAGTGAGAAGCCACCAACTAACGTTGGTAAGAAAAACTTGCAAGAAAAAAGAAATGAGTGTTGGTACCCTTGGAACAGTCCCGAAGAACCAGTGAAAAGAAGCTGGATGGATGGAGATTAAAGGAACTACACCATAGCAGTGTTGAAATCAGCTAAGATAAATAAAAGAGACCTGGTGACCTGTGCAGACTTGTCACCCAGGATACAATTAAAAACCATCAGAGCTGGTGTAATAAATAATAATAATTGAATTTTTCCAGATAGATGAAAAATCTGTGAAACATGGAAGTGTCAGTGATACCAACAGTAGTTAGAGTACTTGGAATAGTCCCCAAAGGTTTGGAAAAAGACTGAAGGAATAGGAAATCAGTGATAGATTTGAAGCTATACAGACAACAAAATTCGGCTTGGATACAAAGAAAACTCCTGGAGATCAGAGGAGACTTGCTGGCACTAAGGTCCCAGTGAAAGATCACCCGTGAAAACTAGTACGAAAACCCCGCAAAGCGTGAAATAAGGACGTGTAGAGACCATCCAAACTACAGCATTACTAAGATTGTCTAGAATACTGAGAAGAGTCCTGGAAACTTGAGAAGACTTGTAGTCAGTCAAACTCCTGTGAGAAACCATCGACGAACGCTGGTGGGAAAAACTCTCAAAGGATTAAAATAATAATAATAATAATAATAATAATAATAATAATAATAATAATAATAATAATAATAATAATCAGCCAGACAACCAGACCTTATAATAATCAACAAAAAGAAGAAAAAAAAGAAACAAAAGAAAACTTGTAGAATTGTGGACTTTGCTGCCCTGGCGGACCACAGAGTAAGATTTGAAAGAAAGTGGAAAAAACAAAACAATAAATACCTCGACCTTGTAAGGGAATTGAAGAAACTGTAGAACATAAAAGTGATGTTTATACTAATTGTAGTTGATGCTCTTAGTACAGTTACCAAAGGATTGATACAAGGACTGGAGAACATGGAAATAAGAGGACCAGTGGAGACCATCCAAAGTACAGCATTATTAAGATCGGCCAGAATACTGAGCAGAGTTCTGGAGTGAAAGACCATCAGCATTAGCTGACGTGAGAAACTCTCAAGGAATACTACTACTACAAATAATAATAATAATAATAATAATAATAATAATAATAATAATAATAATAATAATTATAATAAACAGAATAAAACTGAATAAATGGGAAAAGAAGCATAAGTACCTCGACCTTGCTAGAGAATTAAAAAAAGCTGTGGAACATGAAAGTGACGATTGTACCAATTGTTATTGGTGCTTTTGGCACAATAAATACAGGATTATCATAGAGGACTTGGAAGTTGGCGGACGTGTAGAGACTATCCAAATGATAGCATTACTGAGAACGGCCAGAATACTGAGAAGAGTCCTGGACACTTGTAGAGACTTGCTGTCACTCAAACTCCAGTGAGAAACCATCAGCTAAAACTGATGTGGAAAACTCTCAAGGAATAATAATAATAATAATAATAATAATAATAATAATAATAATAATAATAATAATAATAAGTTGTTTCTCTTTTTAAATTAAAAAAAATATATTTTATCAATTTAATGGCCCTCAATATAGAGCAAACTGAAATTCAGTGACAATATTAGCTGAAATAAAACGTTATCATCCACATTAAGGTTACAGTAAAAACGTACTTTAAAAAGATTTTTAAAAAAGATTTTTTTCCAGACTGTGACAAAGAAAAAAAACTGAAAAGAAATATAAATATTTTTCTGAGTACCTACCTTGGGACGTCAGAGACAGAGTGAGGACGAGAAGCAATGTGCAGATTGTCAATTTGATAACAGAGCCCATTCTGGTTGTTTCAGTGAAAATGTTCGAATATTCACTTAACGATGAAGAAAGAAAGAAAAAAAAGAGTAACTTGGAAAGATAAAGATGATGGTTTGGCACCGGCAAGTACGAGCGGTGAGCGCTTGGATTGTGTTGTTCAAGTGTAGTGAATCAACCTCTTACCAATATCAATGTGACCGCATACGTATTTGTATTAGTAATATACGCTGTGTACTGCTGTTAGCGTATAGCAGATATTTTATGATGGCGTACCTGTCAGGTTGAGTGCAATTTCAAGAATCACAAAGTGTAAATATGAATGAGAATGTGTGTGTGTGTGTGTGTGTGTTTGGGCGCGTTCTAACGTGCATGCACCATAGTAGGTTGTAATAACCTTAAGTTTCTTTTTTTTTTTTAGAGAATCAGAAAATCTAGCACAATATTTTGAAGTGTGTGTACTTTTTCTCTATTTACAACCTTAACAGATTTTTTTAAAAATTCTTCTTTTCCTTAACAACTTGTTGATTTCTAATAATTTTATAAGTAAATGATAAATAAGAAACTGATTTTAATTACTTTAAAACTGGTTTCAATCAGTTAAAAATGAAACTTGTATTTGGCCTTTAAAAATAAAATGTGTAAAATAAAACCAAGTATATCTGATACCTAATTTAACAAAAAAAAGTATTTGTTATAATACTTTATATGTATATATATATATTTAATTTTTCAATAAATAAAAAAGAATTGGTGAAAGAGTCAATTATGTACAATTGTCGGGTTGCCGCGTTTGTTCAATTACCACAAGAAAATGGTGGAAATATTTCGGTTTTTTTTCTTGCTTTTTGCTTTTTTTAGTTTTTTTTTTTTATCAATCAGTTGCGCACAG
Source organism: Sepioteuthis lessoniana (assembly GCA_963585895.1). NCBI lineage: Eukaryota > Metazoa > Mollusca > Cephalopoda > Myopsida > Loliginidae > Sepioteuthis > Sepioteuthis lessoniana. Next base: position 17,569 of record CAUZXS010001189.1, on the reverse strand, counting down.
TTGAGAGCCGGAATTATTTATCAGTAATGCTGTGTTTTGAATGTCCTGACAGTTCGGAAAAAAATGTCT